>BJCO01737782.1:0-14396 GCA_018326465.1 Flaveria floridana
AAGACTTGGACCTAGTTTAACTAAATATTTTATTTCTTTGTTTGAATATTTTGTATTGTAATGATTTATTGTCTTGTAATGTTCAATCAAAAATGATATTTAATATTATTCTAACTTATTTAGTTCCATGTGCTATGAACAATCGTTTCACATTCGTCCGCCTCGATAATTCCGCCATCGGTCGGGGTGTGACACCAGCCATGTGGATTTGAAGACCCACAACATCCCAACTATGTGTGCAAACTGAACAAGGCGCTCTATGGCCTACATCAAGCACCTAGGATGTGGTATGAGACTTTGTCTCAATTTCTTCTAAAAAATGGCTATACCAGAGGCACTACAGACAAGACATTGTTCATAAAGGAATCTGGTAAGGACATGCTGCTCGTACAAGTCTATTTGGATGATATCATATTTGGTTTCTCAAATGACTAAATGTTTAAAGACTTTGAGAGCACCATAACAAAGAAGTTTGAAATGAGTTCAATGGGCAAGATGGACTTCTTCCTTGGAATTCAAGTGAAGAAGATGAATGAAGGGATTTTCATTACTCAATCTAAGTATGTTAAAGACATCTTAGAGAGATTTGAGATGAAAGATTGTAAGCCAGCCAGGACACCTATAGCTAGAAATCACAATCTATGTCGTGACTCTGAGGGGAGGATACTGATTAATATCAGTACAGGGCAATTATTGGGTCTCTAATGTATTTGACTGCAAGTAGGCCTGATATCATGTTTGCAACTTGAATTTGTGCAAGATATCAGGCTGCTCCAAAGGTGTCTCACCTGGTTGCTATCAAAAGAATCCTTAGATACCTTAAAGGAGCTCCCAAACTAGGACTCTTGCATCCCAAGAATAAGGATTTGAACCTCTATGGTTACACTAACAGTGACTATAGAGACTGCAATATCAATAAAAAATCAACATCAGGTGGATGTCAATTTCTTGGTGGAAGGATTATTTCATGGCAGTGCAAGAAGCAATCCTGTGTGTCTACATCAACTGCTGAGGCTAAATACATTGCTGCTGCTAGCTGTTGTGCTAAATTGATGTGGATTCAAAACCAGATGATAGACTATGGATTAAACTTCATGGAGACTCCTATACACATAGACAACAAGAGTGCCATTTTAATCACAGAGAATCCAGTGAAGCAATCAAAGACCAAACTATTGACACCGGTATCATTTCATTCGAGATATTCATGAGAAGAGTCTCATAAAACTTGTTAAGGTTGATACAAAAGAACAATATGCTGACCTATTCACAAAGGCATTTGATGAACGAAGATTTAAATATTTAATTACAGCTATTGGGATGATCAACCTTGATTGGATCTCTTTTGAAAACCTTTTTAAATATGCCATGGCCTTTTTGTCTATTGATTACAATCTAAGATCTGTTACAGAAGTATTCTTCACAAAATTGTCTAAGTATAAATTCT
The DNA here is from genome assembly GCA_018326465.1 of Flaveria floridana. NCBI lineage: Eukaryota > Viridiplantae > Streptophyta > Magnoliopsida > Asterales > Asteraceae > Flaveria > Flaveria floridana. The sequence goes on from BJCO01737782.1 coordinate 1,448, forward strand.
TCCGAAGAGAAATTTAGCTACGGAAGAATTTCTCTCAGTCTTCCGCAGATGAATTCCTCTAAGTGTTTCCTCTTCCACATAAGTTTCTGCCTTTGGAAGACTTTTGATCAAGTACCAAAATTTTCTTCCGAAGCCATTTAACTTATGTTCTCGTAAGCAATCTAACTCTCGGAAGCAAATATGTCTTAGGACATCATTTACCATCGGAAGAAAAGATTTGCTTCGGAAGAAACACTTTGAGGAATTCACAAGTGTTTGTCCTCGGAAGCAATTTAACCCTCGGAAGAAATTTTACTGTAACGGAAACATTTTCGGGCCTCACTTTGTAAAAAGTGAAATTTTGTCTGCAAAAAGAAATGATGTTGGATTATTTAAATGGATTTATCTTGCCGCCTAAATCTTATCACAAACCTATACTGTCTTTTCACATCTTTTCACCTTATCCGATAAGATTTTTTTACTCCATTTATACACAACCTCCGACTATCTTACTTTTTCTTACCATTACAAAATACCCACCTTCTAGATAAAAACTTCCCAAAATCCCCAATATACATCATCTTGTTCATCTACTCCTCCACTCAACCAAATTTCTGAAACAATGGCCCTTAATCCCCAACATAATCAGGTCGCGCTCCTTGATTCCACCAAGGATGCCGACGATACCCCAATCATCCAATTCCTAACCCTCACCGTGAACCCAACGGCTTACTCTAACCATATGGCCGAATTCTGGGCAAAAGGACGGAGTGAATTTTTGAATGATCAGCGGGTTATTCGGCCGATGATAAGCAGCCAAGAGCTGATCATCTTTGAAACCACCATTCGAGAGAATCTGGAGCTCCATGATGCAGGTGCCCCTGTGGATTTCCCCAAACAGGCTTTGAAGAAACCTACATTCAAATGGGCTATGGAGGAAATGTGCAAAGGTCGACTGTATATATATACAACTTCTCATTCAATTGGAAGTTCCTTCTGCACATAGTCCTCCATTGCCTATCAGAGAAGTCTGGGGATAGGATCAAATCCCATATGATCTCGGGTGCCTGGTCATTGGAATGGTGAGGAACCGCAGGTTCAACTACTCCAAGTTTGTGTTGATGAACCTAATCAGCAATCTAACTAAGTATTCTTTCTACATGTATCCCCGGTTCATCCAGCACTTCATAAACTGTGAGTTGGATCAGGACCAATTACATCTTGGTCATCCACTGTCGGTTCCTCACATGAAGCCTGGTGTCTTCAAGATTTTGAAGAAGGTTTCACCAAATTTCACTAGCAGGTCCACTGATCTGCCCCAAGGTATGTTTGAGCCAATGGCTCATGGTGACATCCCTGCCAACCCAACAGGTGATGAGCCCCCACCAGACTCACCTATATTCCGTCATCCCATACAGCTCACTTATCATAGACGCCCAAAACGAACCCTTGATCAGGCTACTCTGATTGATCAAGTCCATTCTCTTCAACCCAAAAAGACTAGAGTGGAAACATAGGCTCCCACTCAGTCTAAGGTCTCAACTTCCTCCCATATATGCCTTAATGTCATGGTTGTGTCTCCTCAGTCTCAACCAAACGAGCCCACTAACCAAGCCTTAAGCCCTTAGTTTTGAGTCACAACACTCTCCTGAGCAGCCAAAAAGGGACACCCACATCCTGGAATCCAATGCTGGTGCAGGGGAATCCTTAGGTGCTAACCAAGGTCCCTGGTCATTAGACATATTTGTTGAATCTTTTCTTGACCTTTTAACCCGTTCTGATGAGACTACCATGCTGCAACAGAGCAGTTAAGTTGACCTTCTCACCACTCTTTCGATCAACAGAGCTCTCTACGGCCTCTGATTTTCAGCCCGCATCAGGAAAAAGTACTGAGGTGAGTCCCACGGATGTGGATTGGACTCATGTGGATAGAGCTGCCACTACTGAGGGTGCTTCATTAGTCCCTCAAGACAATGGTAACATCAATCAGACTCTATCCATGACAACTTTGCACATTCCTATCTCTAAAGGAGACACAGATCAGCAAAGGAACCCTGGGTTCCAAGAAATTACATCAGGTGGTAAGGATGAGCATACTAGGTATGTTATCCCATCTCCCGATGATTCCTCCAATGAGGATGAGGGTAGTATGAAACTAACAATCAAGTATCTATTCTCTAATGTCGCAAACCTGGAATCTCAGGTTAAGTTTTTAAAAAGTAGATCTGCCACTCATCAACTTGATATTAACACTCTCAAGGCCCAACAAGCTAAGAAAGAGATAGAGAGATCTGTTAGGTATGTAAAATCCAGTTCTCTGCAAGTTCTTCCTCTAACTCATCTGACTCTCAGGATGATGCTACCAAAAAGGTGGAGAATTTGCAGGATCAAACATCTTCTGAGGGAGTATCTGCTCATTCGTTGGAGCAGGTACCACCTCAGAGGGAGATGGCTGCTCACTCTTTAGAGCAGGCATCAACCGTCATTAAGCCTACCATTGCCACAAACCCTCCTCTTGGAGTCACCTCCTCTATCCTAGCCTCCCTTGCACATACCCTCCCTAAGCCAATTTCTTCTATTCAGATGGAACACAGGACTTCCATCAATCTCGTAGCCCAGTTTCTGATGAAGTCCCCATCTGAACATTCCCTCCCTGATCATACACTTACTCACTATGGAGCTGAAGAGCTCCAAAGATTAACTGGACCTTCTACCTCTGGGAAGGGTGTTGGTCAACCTAAGGGGAGTGTGGAACCTGAGATTAACTTCGAAGGGGAAGCACAAACTGATGTCCCAGCACCTAAGTTAGCAAGGCCAGAAAGTCAAGTTACTTTCGAGGCAAAGGAAATCTCTTCCGATGCCAAGAAAATTCCTTCCGAGGCTAAGGAAATCACTTGCGAAGCCAAGGAAATCCCTTCCGAAGAAGGTTTACTATCTACTTCCAAGGCAATCAAAATCTACTTCCGAAGCCATGGAAATTTCTTCCGAGGCTGAGATTGAAGTCGCAAAAGTAATAGTAAATCTATCTGCAACCATCTCTCCTCTGCCCAGCCAGCCTGAACCATCCAAACCTGAGCCTCTTAAGCCATCAGCTGCCTCAGATCCTAAAGGAAAAAAGGAAGCTGACAGCTGAAGAGCTAGAGGAGGAATACAGGCTGGAAAAGTTAAAGAACGAAGGAATATTAGACTCTGGGAAGCTGTTAGCTGACAGTAGAAAGGCAGCAACCAAAGCAGCAGCTGCTCATGAGCACTTTGCCAATAAAAGAAGGGCAGAGCTGATTGACAGGATCCTTAATCTTAGGATCCAAAGTGAAGACATTCTTCTACTTCCCCATGATGATCTTGTCAAGTTGGAGTAGGAAACCTTGCTGCAAAAGGAGAAAGCAGAAGCAGTAAGGTTGGCAAAGGAGGAGGAAAGAACGGAGAAGAAAAAAGAGGCTAAGATGAAGGCTCGGGCCAAGATGAGAGCAGAGAAAATAGCATTTCTCTACTCTAGGGGATATAAGGAAGAAGAATTGGCTCCTCATGAGTTTGATGCTATCATGTTCTTCTTCAAACAAGAACAGGAGAAAATCATAAAGGAAAGAAAGAAGGCTGTCGGGGGAGAAAATGAGAGAGAAGGAAAAGAAGGAGAAGGCTGAGGAGCTAGCAGCCAAACAAGCTGATGATAAGGACTGGATGAAGTCCTATCTGAAAGCTCATGGCTTCTCAGCCAGGCAAGTAGGCTCAATGGCTACAAACACTCTCCAACGACATGTCAGTGACATAAAGACTGACATTCGAATAGGGAGCCGACAGGAGGTTCAATGGAAAACTGCAAGTAAGAGGATGGTCTCCAAACCCACACCCAAACCAAAACCTACTCTTACCAAAAAAACCACCACTTCCATAAACCACTGAATCACCCACACCCTTTTTCCTTTCCCTTTCCTATAAAACCTGAACCTATAGATGAACCCTTCACCCCTGAACCAGACCTTTCAACCACCTCACGACTCATACCACAAATATCTAAACCACCACCACCACCACCAACTCTGATACCTAAAACCATACCCAAAACTAAACCAACAACCCAACCATCCTCAATATTACCAAGACCCCTGACCGTACGGGAATTTGAGGAACTTCAGGAAGGACACAACCAATGCACTAGGTTAAGTCCCTTCTCTTGGGATGAAGACTTGATTGAACTGAAATATCTTGATAATTCAGTCAATTTCTCTCAAGGGAAGCTCTCCTGGATCTCCCTGCAATAACCCTGGACCAGTGTCTCACTCTTCTTTCCCTCAACATACATGACCTAAATGACAAGGAAAAGAAGCTGAGAAAAAGACTGGTGACTCTGCTGGACAAAAGGAAGATAGAAAACTTTCCAACTACTCCTCAAGTGCCAAGGAGCCTTATAGTCTAGTGGAGGTTCGATGAGCCTTCAAATGCCACTCAGTTGGTAAGAGAGAGTGGGGAAACTAAATAGCTAGATACATCATCTCTGCTACACTCTAGCAGATTTGATATAAATGATCTAGCTAAATTACCACTCTCCAACCCCTCCAACTCTCCTGTTGCTTCTCTTATCTAAAAGCACATACTCAATATGAGGGAAGCAGAGTTGATAAGAAGAGCTCAAGTTGCTGCTAATACTGAAGCCTCTGCAAAAGGTCAAGCCTTTCTCCAGATGGTTCAAGACCCATCAGCTTACTTTACATAGAGGAAATAGCCAACGGATTCATGTCATTCATGGTGACAGGGTGGATGTCTTAATGAGGATCGACTTGTTCCAAAATGATACTCACATCTACCAAGGAGAACGAAGAGAAAGATATGAAGATTATGGCTCTGATAAGAAAGGCACTAGAGAAGAAAGACAAGTAGTGTTTTAGTAGCATCAGTCTAGGGGGAGATTGTTGGGTCTGATGAGGCTGGTGTAACCGAAACCCAATACTTAGCTTTATTTTGGTACATCTACAATGGACTTCCGAAAACAACGCTTCATTTCCGAAGCCAAGTCAAAAGTCTTCTGAAGCCAAGCAAGAAGAACTTCCGAAGATATTACTCTTCAGAAGTACCATGAAGACCAAGATAGGAAGCAGCTGATTCTGAAGAAGTTGTTTCTTCCGAAGCCAAAGTGACTTCGAAAGACTTCATGTCTTTTGAAGTACACTTACCTTCGGAAGAAGCAACTGTGACTAGTGGACAAAAGTAAGGTACCTGTCAGTACAGTCAACTACTTTACTGACAGACTGCATGGAGCTTCTCCATACGGGTATGTTTGACCTTACTTTATCCACTGTTCAACCATCTTAGATTAGTACAGTCACCATACTTAGTAGGTGACAAAAGGTAAGTCATGGACTTGTCATAACTACCTGATTCTAGGATAATACTTTATCTTAGTTAACATACTTCTAGCAACTGTAGTATTTTGTCTAGTTGTATTTTCCAGCTGGTTTTCCAAGTATAACTGGCTATAGATAGTAGTATATATAGTCCTACTTGTAAGCTAATAAGAGCAAGTGCTAACACAGAGTCTTGTAATCTTTGAGTTAAGAATTAATATATACAAGTATCTTGAAAACTTATTTTTGTTTCTTGCTTACTTAATATATTACTATCAACTCTTAGAGCACTCTGTTATCATCATCTGAGTGATATCAAGTGAGTTTAAGAGAGAACCAATGGGTTGAGTTACTTGTAACGATCCTGCACTTATCTATTTTGATTTCCTGTATTGATACCTTTAATGTATCATCAATCAAACATTTCTTCAATTGGATATGTGGAAGGTATTATGTACTTCACTTTATTCTTGAGGCAAGTCTAACCTATATGCTACAGGGTCAATCCTATCAATTACTTCAAAAAGGGCTAATATACCTAGGGTTTAACTTACTTCTTTTCTTAAATTGAATATTCTCTTTGATGCTGATACCTTTAGGTACACCTTATCTCCTATTTGAAATTCTAAAGTCTTTCTTCTTTTATCAGCATAACTTTTATGATCTGTATAAACTACGTACTTGATGCCATATAAATAATGTCTCCAAATCTTAAGTGCAAATACTACTGCTCCTAACTCTAAGTCTTGAGTAGTATAATTCTTTTCACTTCCTCCGAGTTGTCTGGATGCATATGCAATTACCTTATCTCGTTGCATTATAATACATCCAAAACCTTGGTGCGATGCATCACAATATACTAAAAAATCAATTGTACTATCTAGAAGAGCTAAAATAGGAGCACTGCATAATTTATTTTTCAAAAGTTCAAATGCAACATTTTGTATTTTCCCCCAGACATATGGCTTATCTTACTGAGTTAATTTTGTTAAAGGTTGGGATATTATTGAGAAATTTTCTATAAACCTTCTGTAATAACCTACCAAACCTAAAAATTGATGTACTTTAGTTGGTGTTATTTTGGAGTTATCCATTTTCTAACAGCTTCAATCTTTGCTGTGTTGACTTGAATTCTTTCTTGATTAACCACATGTCCTAAGAATTGTAGTTCTCTTTTCCAAAATTCACACTTTGAGAATTTGGCGTACAATTCTTAGGGTTTAAGGCTGGAAGTATGACCCACAGACAGTAGATGGCCAGGTTGGTGCCTCACCTGCACCTAGTAAGTATTGAAGAGAGAAGGATGAAGTGCTACGTGCAAGGTTTGCCTTCAAAGGTCAGGACATTTGTGAAGGCAAGTGGGCTGAAGACCTTTGAGCCTTTGGTGGAGCTGAGTGGGATAGTGTATGATGACGTGGTGGCCGATGAACCCGTTGAGGAATCAAAAAAGAAGAGTTGGTCGGGGAAGGTGAAGGTGAAGCGAAAGAGAAAGGCAAGGTCTGCTGCTCGGGCTAAAAAGATGAAGGTGGAGTAGTCCGGTGATTGTCGGAAGTGTGGGAGGAAGCATACTGGTGAATGCAGACTTGGCTTGAGCCTGTGTTTTAGATGTGAGAAAAAAGGCACTTCTCTAAGGATTGCCCTAATATGGGAAAGTGCTACAATTGTGGCAAGTCGGGGCATTACAACCGAGATTGCAAAGAGGCAAAAGTGGTTGACTCGGCTAGAGGAAAAGAGACCGAGAAATAAAAGAAAGATGGTGATAAGCCAAGGGCAAGGGCTAGAGCTTTCATGATGACGAGAGAGGAAGGCAGGGCGGAACCTGATATTGTGTCATGTATGTTTCTCGTTAACAACATACTTGCTTTTGTTCATTTCGATTCTGGTGTAAGTAAGAGTTTCATATCTTCTACCTTTTATGATACGATGAATGTTAAGGCTAAAGAAATATATAATGTGTTTGAAGTAGAAACAGTGATTGGAAAGACTACTAAGATGACTGAGGCCTTAGAAGATTATAGCATAGAATTGGAAGGTCATAGATTCCCCGAGAGTTTGTTCATTATGACCCTAGGAGGATTTGATGTTTTATTGGGTATGGATTGGTTAGCCACTTATGAGGCTAATATTGTTTGTCGGAGGAAAGTGATTTGAGTGAAAACGCCTAATGGTATTATGGTCACGATTTACGGTGATAGAGTCTGCGAAGTTCCAAAGATGATATCCATGATAAAGGCAGAAAAGTTTATAAGACGGGGATGTTGAGCATTCATGGCATATGTTAAAGATGCTAAAGCTGAAATTATAAAGTTATCAGATGTGCTCGTGGTGTGTGCTTTCCCAGATGTGTTCCTAGAGGACTTGACGGAGGTACCGCCCGATCAGGAGATAGAGTTTCAGATCGACCTAGTGCAAGGAGCTCAGCCCGTCGCTTAAGTGTCGTATCGCTTGGCTCCATCAGAGTTGAAAGAATTGTACACCTAACTACAAGATCTTCTTGATAAAGGATTTACCAGACCAAGCATTTCTCCTTGGGGTGCTCCAGTGTTGTTTGTGAAGAAGAAGGATGGTAGCCTGCGAACGTGCATTGATTACCGAGAGCTGAATAAGCTCACAGTGAAGAATAAATACATGTTACCTCGGATTGACGATTTTTTTGAGGAGTTACAACATGCAAGTTGGTTCTTAAGGATCGATCTTCGATCGGGTTATCACCAGCTGAAGGTTAAGGAGCAGGATATCCCGAAGACTGCATTTTGGACGTGATATGGGCATTATGAGTTTCTCGTGATGTTGTTTGGTCTAATCAATGCTCCTACAGCCTTCATGGATCTGATGAATAGGGTTTGTCGATCGATGCTTGACAAATCAGTGATAGTGTTCATAGATGATATCCTAATCTATTCAAAGAATAAGGGGTACCACACCTGTCATATTCGAGAGGTGTTAAAAACTCTAATGAGTGAGAAGTTGTATGCGAAATTCTCCAAATGTGTATTCTGGTTACACAAAGTACAAATTTTGGGTCATGTGATCAACCAAGAAGGGATTACGGTCGATCCTGCTAAAGTGGAAGCGGTGATGAAGTGGAATTCGCCAAAGACGCAGACAAAAATTTGAAGCTTCCTCGGAATGGCGGGTTACTACCGGAGGTTCATTCATGACTTTTCCAAGATTGCCTCACCGCTGACCAAGTTAACGAGGAAAGATGCGAAGTTTGAATGGAGCGACAGCCAGGAGAATCCGTTCCTAGAGCTAAAGAGAAGGTTAACATAAGCTCTAGTGTTAACGCTGCCGAAGAACTGGTTGTCTATTCCGATGCTTCTTGTCAAGGGTTAGGGTGCGTACTAATGCAACGAGGCAAAGTCATAGCGTACGTGCCCTGACAGTTAAAGATTCACGAAGTGAAATCCCCTACCCATGATTTGGAGCTAGCTGCTGTGGTATTCGTGTTAAACATCTAAAGACACTACTTGTATGGTGTCAAGTGTAAGATTTCATAGACCCTAAAAGCCTAAAGTATTTCTTCGAGTAGAAGGATCTCAATATGAGACAACGGTTATAGTTGGAGCACATAAAAGACTATGACTGTGAGATTCATTATCACCCGGTAAAGCTAACGTTGTAGCTAATGCCCTTAGTCGTAAGGAGAACCATGAACCAATTCGGGTGATATCTTATCAGTTGATTATGACTCCTGATGTGATAAAGCAAATCTATGAAGCTCAGATCTCAGCTCTGGAACGCGAACACGTGAACGCGGAGAGGATGAAAGGGCAGGTCGCGAATCTAAAAGAAAATACCAACAGTGTGAAAACTAGATTCGTGCGTCTGTGGATTCCTAGTCATGGTGGACTGCGAGAGAAAGTATTAGATGAAGACCACAAGACTCGCTACTCGATTCATCCAGGGACCAACAAAATGTATCAAGACTTGAAGAAGAATTATTGGTGGCCGAGGATGAAAGCCGACATGGCGCGGTATGTAGAAAGGTGCTTGACCTATCTCCAGGTTAAGACTGAGCACCAAAATCCATATGGGTAAATCCAACCCTTGGAGATTCCCGAATGGAAGTGGGAGCATATCACTATGAATTTCATAAAGAAGCTACCTCGTACAGCTAAAGGTTATGATGCCATATGGGTCATAGTAGACATGTTGACAAAGAGTGCTTATTTCCTACCTATCCGAGAGATGTATAACTCAGAGCGGCTAGCTAAATTGTTTATCCATGAAATAGTTACCTGTCATGGTGTGCCGGTGTTGATTGTTTCTAACAGAGATACACGATTTACATCAAAATTTTGGAAGAAGTTTAATGATGCTATGGGAACGAAGTTGCACATCAGTATAGCATACCACCCACAGATGGATGGCCAATCTAAACTGACCATCTAGACGTTGGAGGACATGCTTCGAGCATGCATCATAGACTTCAGTGGAAGTTGGGATAGTCACCTACCATTGGCAGAATTCTCATATAATAACAACTACCATGCTAGTATCGGTATGCCCCCGTATGAGATGCTTTATGGACACAGGTGTAGGACCCCGTTGTGTTGGGGGGAGATCGGATAGAAGGAGTTGGGGAGTGTTGAGGTCATAGAGACGACCAATAAGAAGCTTGGAAAAATTAAAGACTACATGAAAGCAACTAAAGATAGGCAGAAGTCCTATGCCGACAAACGTCGTAGACCGATTGAGTTTAATACCGGTGACAATGTGATGCTAAAGGTTTCACCTTGGAAGGGATCATTTGATTTAGAAAGAGAGGGAAGTTAATCCCTCGCTTCATTGGTCCTTTCAAGATAGTAGCCTGTGTGGGGGAAGTGGCATATAGGCTGTAACTACCAGATGAGTTGAATGGGATTCATCCTACCTTTCACATATCACATATGCGTAAATGTCTAGTAGACGAAAATGCTCATGTTCGATGTGGAGATTGATGACAGTTTGAACTACGTAGAACACCCTGTAGCAATCTTAGATAGGAAAGAGAAACGATTGAGAAATAAAGTGGTTCCACTTGTCCGAGTATAGTGGAAGCATAGAAAGGGGCCGGAGTCCACTTGGGAATCCGAAGATGAGATGAGATGGCATTATCTTTAGTTGTTTAATGAATAACGGCTCTCGAGGATGAAACCCAAATAAGGGGCGTGGAAATGTTCCCCTGGAAATTTTGAGAAAAAGAAGGCAGAAGAACTTCTCGCGTGAAGAGAACTTCTCGCACGAAGAGAACTTCTCGTGCGAAAGGTAGAGTTCTCACGTGAAAAGATAGTTCTCGTGCGAAAAGATAGTTCTTATGCGAGAAGTTTTCAAAATGTTGAACTGGGTATAAAAGCTGTGAATACCCATGTCTGGCACTCACTTATGCGGAAAGTGTTGCTGCTAGAGAGTGTGAACGACTGCATAGAAAGAGAAAGTGAAGAAACAAAGTGTTAAGGTATGTAATTCATGTAGTAACTTGTATTATGTACTAAGGAAAAAATATTGATGAATATAACACGTGATTATGTAGTAGTATTTTGTTTGATAAAGGCTTCGAGGAGGTTGTGTTTGGGCTAATACTTCACGAGGTAGGTTTTTCACGCCTAACGGTCACATTTCAAAGGTTCTCACGCGAATGAAGAAATTCTCCAGCAAGTTGTCACATCATAGGAGGTTCTCGCATGAATGATGATGTTTTCACTCGAATGATGATGTTCGCGTGCGAATAAGGAGTTCTCGCACGAAAGGTGGAGTTCTCGCGCGAATAGCGATGTTCTCGCGTGAAAACATGACAGTTTATGCATAACATTAACCCATATAACGAATGATAAAGACAAATTAACGACGAATGTAACGCTAAAGAGTTAAACAATGTAGTTATATGAGCATCATATAACTTTACTATTAAAGTGGTTAAAGAATGATGATAAGGTCACATGTGAACGTTAAAGAACTTGAATAATAATTCAAGAAAAGTTACCCGATAAAGCACAACTGTGAGATTGTTAAAGCACGCTAAAGAAGTCTTGCAAGCACCGATAGGAGCTACACTTTGGTGTGCTCAAACTGATAGGAGATACGCTTCGTGCATTCTTGATAGGAGCTACACTTTGCTATGCTCAAACTGATAGAAGATACTCTTTGTGCATTCTCGATAGCAGCTACACTATGGTGTGCTCAAACTGATAGGAGCTACACTTTGGTGTGCTCAAACTGATAGGAGATATGCCTCGTGCATTCTCGATAGAAGCTATACCTTGGGTATGCTCACCTGTTATAAGAGAATGGCCTTAATTGTATTCTCACCCGTTAAAGGAACTAAGCTTTGTGCTAAGTTCAGTGATAGAGTAAACGAATAAAGCTAACGTAAAGTATGGGTAACTAGACAATTAATTAATGGTCAAGTGATAGCTAAAGTATAGTTATAGAACGAGTTCTATAATTGATAAAGTAATCTTACTTTAATAAAAGCAAGAAAGCTAAAGTTTATGCGAGGTTAAAATATGATAAAGTTTGTATGTATTATAAAGTTTTGTTAAGGTAAACCTAGAACTCACTCAGCGTCACTAACTTTTTGTATGTATATTAGATTGACAGGTATGTTATACATTGTGGAGTGAGCTTGGCATGGATAGAGGAGCTACTTGGCATATAATCGATACTTGCATGCTGGTATAGATTTTTAGAAAGATAACGATAGTTATCTTTTTGGTAGTATAAGTCTAAACGATTACATTTTTTGTATGTTCCGCTATGTATTTTAATGTAATTTGATGTTCGAGAACTTGTGTTTCTGATGTCCAAATTCAACCATGAGGCTGCCTGGGAATGGGGCGTTATAGTGATTGTATGATATTATAATCAATGATGTTATACTATTTAATTTTGTGATTTGTATTTAACAGTTATGAATCACTTGACATGTGAGTAGGTTTGGTTGTGAGTTTAATTGTATTGCATCATTTTAAAATAATTATGTTATTAGAAAAACCTGTGTTCTCACCAACTGTTCATTGACTATTTTAAGTATGTTTTTTTAGGTCAGCATAATGTATTATAATCTCGTGTATACGTTCAATATGTTTAGTGACCGGCACGGCTGTTTAGGGATGTTGTGCATCTGGTTGACTATCGATTTGTTTGACTTCAGCCTCTATGTGGATGTTCACGTCCACTACTAGCTGAAGAATGCACGAAATATTAAAGACGTCTATCTAGTATAGGATTACAAATGTACAAGTCTAAAATATTAGACTAAATTTTGTAACAACGTAATCCTCTAATTATAAATCAATGTAAATGATGTTTAGTTTATTTCTCGTGATTTGCATGTTATATTAACCAATGCGTTTTGAACCGACGAGTCACACCCAAGCATTTCACGCTTCCACCGGGATGTGACATCATATACCCATGAAGCTGCTGAACGTGCATCTGTTTTGTTAGACACGTGCCAATCAATACCAAACGACTAAATTATTTGTTTAGAGATTTTATTTAAACCCGATATGCGACTTTGTTGGCTGAATATCCAACAAAATAACATTCATCAGCTTTTTAATCAAATTTTGATTTCGAATTAGATGTGTTTAACAAAGTACAACAAGATTCAAAAATTTTGGAAATATTTGACTTTGGGTTTATGT
>BJCO01737792.1:0-17867 GCA_018326465.1 Flaveria floridana
ATAAATGATTGATTCACCTAAATCATTTCAAGTTGGATACTTGAAGGGAATGTTGTTATTGAATGGCTTTTAGTCATGCGTATTAAGGGTAGTAAACCGTTGTCAGGCAGTATTTACTACTTGCATCAATCTTCTATGAATCTTGTGCAAGTGAGAGATTGTTGGATTCTTTATGCCCAAGACACATAGAACATTGATGTGGTTAGTACGTCATGATCCAAGTCGGGTCATACCTAATAACAAGTTTAGCAAACACCAATAAATATTTAATTGATGATATGATCATGCAATTGAATAATGACACCAATGTAGAAAATGGGTTTTCTAAATAAGTTGCATATGAGATAGAACAACTTATAGGGATATTTTGTTCAAGAGTATTTGTAATGTTATTTAAATTAGTTAAGTAACATCACAAAGTGTGTATGAGTTATAAAATTAAAAGGGTTAATTTTATAACTTAACAAGATGGCTAGTTAAATAAATAATAGACAAAATTTTAGGGGGGAAAACCCCTTGTATCCATTTTCGGTCGCCCCCTTTTGAAAAGGGGGGATTTCATTTGTCTTGTAACTGGCAATCTTTGAAAACACACACTCCATTTCTCTCTCTCTCTCATACATGCAAAGGACCACCAAGAACAAAGTTTTTCTCTCTACTTTCTTGAAGAAACATAAGCTAAAAATTCAGATTTGCAGCCATCTTGGTTCGTTTTTTGGTGTCTAAATTCCTAGCAAAAGGGTGTTTGCTTAATGCTTGAGGGTATGGAAGCTTGAGGACACCTATCCTTGGTGTTTTGGTCATTCAAGAACAGCTTCATCTTCATCAAATCTCATGATTTTCACAGCTCTACAAATGTTGTATCTTTTGCATATTATGGTTGTTTTATTCTTCTTGATAGCTAGTTCTTACACATATAAACGATCCTATGTTCTTGGGTTTGTTGAGACAAAGTTATGTACCTTAATTATCAGATTATAGAACATGAAATTAAGCTCTTATTCCGCTGGGTTTTTCTTGTTTAAATGGTTAAACAACTACGTTTATGGTCCAACAAACCCAACAATACCATGATGCACTATAAAATGTATCACAATCAAGCCTGACTCGGACCTTCCCGCCCGAGTACTAAATTATCCCCTAACCCGTTCATACTAGAATATTGGGTTTAATTGTGCCTTGCTAAGCATGGTTAAATGGCGCTAATTTGTGACACAACAATTATTGAATCTCAATGGGGGGGGGGGGTTTCACTGCATAAACGACCCATTGTGTGTGCGGGGTTCCCCAAATAGTACTATCCACAAATCACATGGCTCCTGATGGAGTTAATGATTGTGCTCTGTTCAGGAGCAGGTAGTATTGCACCAAAATAATATAATAACCGAGGTGATAGGTTCAAATGGATTGATTCTATGTTATGATTAAGCAATTAACAATTATATGAACAAAGTAATCAACAATTGCAAAAATTCAAAGCAGTTTCTATTCATAGTTGCAAGGATTACATTGTACAATTGAGAGAAAAGTTTAACGTATATCTCTACACAATACATATAATCCTATTTATACTAATCAAAGAAACTAACGTATATTACACATAAGTCCCTAAACTATTGCAGAAGTAAAATACAAAGACAAGTGAAGACGACATTTAATCTTTCAAGAAGTACTAACAATACTCCCCCTAAGATTTACATGGTCTTTAGTCTTCAGTAATCTTCAATCTCCTTTCTCTTTATCTTCTCAGCTTTAATCTTTTCTACTTCATTCTTCTCTTCTTCAGTCTTCTATCATCTTTTTATCTTCAATCCTCTTTCTTCTTTTCATCCATCTTCAATCTTCAAAATAATCTTCAGGTTCCTCTTTGATCTTAAACATCGGCTTCTCCTTGTATAACTCCTGTTCTTTTAAGGATTTAGCAATAGCAGATTTGAACTTGCTTGCTAACACACCTTGTTCAGGCTTTGCCTTGTTTTTTATCTCTATTTTGCTCATCACTTCAAGTGTGTCTTTAGATAATCCTGTAATGTCAATGTTAGCGTACAACTCAATAGGTTTTGAAGTACCTTTCGAGTATACTTTAAAAATCCTTTACTGGATATTCTCAAAAACTCAATCTCTTTAATGTCTTTCTTTACTATGTTGGCATAAGCTAACGCTTTCCTCAGTGAGATTCTCTCCATAGCAGCATTCATCACTTTAATGATTGAAAAAAAAAATTCTTATCATTTTCTACAATTTCAAGAGATACTCTTTCAAACTTTTGGACTGATAGGAAAGAGATATAGCTCGGATGTAACAGTTTAAGCTCAAACACTCCAAACAGTGTAATCATATCCACATCCCAGTTCTCAAGATTTTGGACTAACTTAAGCTCAAATGTTTAAGTATTATAGAAACATCGCAGGATTGGTTTTGACTTCTGTGTCCCTTCTTTAACTTTTAATCCTAGAGTAGTTACTTTTTTAAAAAACTAATCACAAATTTTAATCAAGAAGTGCTCATCTTCTGATTGTTTTCCTTTAATCTTTCTATTCTTCTTCAAAGTAGCAAAGTACTCCTTATCTTCCTATGAGTATCTCGTTTCCAAGAAAGCACTTGCTCTTGTTATCCCTATGTTTAGCAGCTCAACAAACATATCACCACGCTTAGCTCCAGTTGGATTGATCAAAGGCAGTTTATTCAACTCCTTTAGGTCTTGAAATGGGAGCTTTATGATGCTCGAGTAAAAGTGATATACATCACACACAACATTTATTCGTTTAATCAGGAAGGCATCAAATATCTCATCGTACTTCCATGCAACAATCTTAACTTGGTTTGTAGAATCAGGAGCAATCATAGCATTCAACAGTTCAGAGATTGATTGTCCTTTTTGCAATACATTTCTCACCAAGTCTCCAGTCGATCTGGATTTGTTGAATAGTTGTTTCTGATCAAGAGAAACTATGTAATCTTGTTTCTCTGTCTCAGGAAACATCCTCATAAGCTCTTTCCTTCGCTCATACACATTTGTATTTTGTGCCATTGACCGGATAGTTTTAACATTCTCGTCCTCTTAGTTATCTCAAGGTATTGAGGATTATCAGTATCCAGTCTGATCATCTTGTTAGATTGTTTCTCAGTAACTTGAAAGCTTCTAACAAGGTTCCTCAACGATTCACCTTGAAGTCTTTTCAGTCTCCTCCATGGATAATTTTTGGCTTGTAGCCACGATCTCAATGCCAGTATGCTTATCTCATCAGGATCCGGATGGTGAAGCTCAGAGCTTGGCATTTCTTCAACGTTAATGCTCTCTTGCAATGGATTCCATTCACCATGATCCACCACAATTTCATTTGGATCCACTGGGGCTACTGACTCTGCAGTTATACACTTTTCATACTCTTCGTTTATCTGCGTCACAATCAAGCCATCCAGGAACACTCGGTTATACTTCATTTTCACCAAGAAATTGTATCTATCTTCAAAATCAATTGGTACTTCATCTTGAGCTATTTCCACTAGAGTGAAGTCTTGTTCAAGGTTTGCTTCATCAATGTCTTCATCTTCCAACACCTCATCATACCAGTCATCATTAAATTCTTCTTCAGTGTCATCCCCAGTGCTTCAATAGTCTCTTGCACATACTTTTCACCTTCCTCCTGAACCTCAGTAAGCTTTTGAATTTTAGATGAAGACTCAAGTAAAACTGATTCATCTATATCATCTAACTTCCTTTTACCCTTGTCTACAGCAGGAGTTTCTTCAATGTTGATTGGATTGATTTTAGATACAATCACAATCTTAGGTGAATCAACCTTTTGAGTCTCTTTTAATTTTGACAACTCTTCTTTCATCATTTCATTTTCTTCAGTTAGCTTTTTCAACTTTTCTTCCATTACATCATAATCTTTTATCATTACATCAAAAGTCTTCATGATCTTATTTTTATCATTCACCACACTATCCATCTCAGCATCCTTCATTTTAATAACTTCTTTGAGCTTTAAATTTTCCTCTTTCAACTCAACTATTTCTTTTTCTTGAGTCATGTTGATTTCTTTTAGCTTTTCTGTCTCATCAATATCAATGATATCATTAGTTTGTACAGACACATTGTGTGCTATAATAACTGGAATGTCTTCAGATTCAATAGAAGTTGTGCCTTGAAAGACAGGCTCAGACAACATAGCTTCCATGAAATCAAAATCAAATGTTTGATTTTGCACATTAGCCTCAGCTTCCTCAGCACCTTAAGCTTCAGTCATTGGTTCTTCAGTAGTTTCTTCACCAACATCATGTTCCTCAACAGCATGATCAGACTTAGTAGCTTCACTGCTATCTGCTTGATATGCCTCAGCTGCACCATCAACACCAATATCATCACTATCACTTGATGAGCTTTCATCAGCTTCATCATCATCCATCACTTTCATCATCATCTTTATCACTTTCATATTCTTCAATAATCTCTTCAACAACATCCTCAATCAAGTCATTTGGGTCTATTGCTTCCTCCTCAGTCAAATGAAAATGTTGTTGATGAATATCAACCTCATCCATTGCAAAATTCCTCATATAATCAAATAAAGGAACATTTGGAGCTCCAGTAATAACAACTAATCTCTTGTACACAATTTCTGACATGTGTTCAAGTTCAAGTGTATCACCTTCTACTCCATATACATATAGATCTGGATGATCTTCATTGATGATCAACAGAAGGAATCTAGGATACAGCAAATACTTATTCCTTTTTCCTCTCTCTAGATTGTATATGAATCTATTCATAATCCATTTAGCCATGTTAAATCTTCTGTTTGTGGCTAAGGAAATGATAGGAGATGCAATGTCCACTGGCAATGAGTCCCATCTAGCACTTCTCTTGGACATGCAATGTTGGAATATATAACAGAGTAACTTCTAATGATTATACACCCTTACCCTGAAGAATTGTTTCTTAGGGAAGTTGTCAGGGTGACCCATCATGGACATTTCTCTACATTCATTAAATGTATACTCTGCTAAGCCTTGAGGCTCATTTTCTCCAAGTCTAAGAGCTACTCTGATTGTTTGCTCAGAAACCTCAATCATTCTATCATTGGTTATAAATGCTCTGAATACTTTGTTTCCTTCATCGTCTCTCTCTATTTCTGTTGTTCTCCTGAATCTCTTTATCAATCTGGCATTGATAACTAGTCTTGCACACATGGCCTACACATATTTAGTTCTTAGCAGAAATCTTATAATCTCTTCATAACCAGTTGCTTCTCTAACTTCTTCATTTAGATAAGCTGCTACATTATGCTTTGGTTTGAATTTTAACTCAGCCATCTGCACAAATAAACACACAAACTTTAGATACTTTGATTTCTTTGAAACAATTTGATTTTATCAAACTTTGAATTAAATTTTAATGAATTATTATGTTTTAAACACTTAGTTTTGGTTTTACATCAACTTGCACTTAATCATTTTCTAGAATTTTTAAAATTCTGTCCAAATCATTTTAAATACAAATTGTTGTATGATTGTTTTAAAACACTCTAACTCACTTATCATTTTATCAAAGTTATTTAACAATTTAGTTTTTATGAATTTTTAATTTTTTATGAAAAAAATTTCAAAATGTTGAAACTCTTCATCTTCATCATTCGAACGGATGAAGAACACCCTTTGATCGAAGTTCATGAAATCAAATGTTCCATATATCAAACTGCTCGAAATTCAGTGTATATTAACAATCTATGCTCAATTTAAGTTCTTAGTTTTGTTTTAGTGCATCTATTTCATGTTTTTCAAATTTTTAGGGTTAAAACCGCCTAAACAGATTCGAAACGCCTGACTGATTATGAATCGGTAACTTGAAATGGAATGATTTTAACTATGAACTTACGTTTGCTAATCAAGTATACACCTTTTCGATTACAATATTTCAAAAACAAATGAACAGATTAAGTGTAATAGGTGAAATGAGTGTCGTATGAGTTCAGGGGTTTTGAGATTGTGAATGTGTGAAAAATGAGAAGTGTTGTTTATATACTAAGTAAAAATTTTAGACGCATGAGCACTGTGTGGGCGTATGAGGTTAGGCGCATGAGCACTGTTCAGTCGTATAAGCACTGTTTAGGCGCTTTTGCACTGTTCAGCCACATGAGTCTATATGAACCGCCCAACACATGGTGAATTTTTCACTTAAAACGTCTGGTTCTGTGTAGGCGCATGAGAATGTTGAAACGCCTAACACAACCAATTTTCTCACACGTATGACAACTGTTCAGGCGCATGAAGATATGAGAAACGCCCAAACACTTGTAATATTTCTGAAAACTCAGCATGCTCCTACTTGGACTTATGACCACTGTTTAGGCGCATGAGTTTCCATACGATTTCCCTTCAATTTAGTCTCAAAGTTAAACAAATTGTTCTTATTTACAACATCTGCAAGAAGCTTTTGCACTTGAAAAATTTTATAGGCTCATTTTGTCATTATCAAAATTTTACATCATCAAACACACACATACTTTGAACATTTAGCTTCATCCTTTCCATTCATCATTTAATTTTGATTTTCTGAGAACCTCTTACTTTTATTACTCCCCCTAAACTTTTGAGTTTTATAAACTTAGAAGTTTCCCAAGTTGACACAAGAAGATCACACTTCTCATTGTTAAATTGCCTGCACACATAAAACATGAACAAAATCAAAATTAAAGCAGAATCAAAATCTAATATTTACAATAGAATCATTGTCTACAGTGAGATCATATTCGTTAAGATTAGCACATTAAATAAAATAAAGTGTGAATAGTCATAACAATGAATAAATCTTGATCAAGTGTGTTCCAGGTCAGTGATTTCACAGCAAAGGAGACATAAGATCCAAGGACAGATAATGAGTGTTTTTAACAAGAGAATCAGCTCACTTACTTTTTCAATTATTGGATTGATTAGGGTAGAATTAGATATGACATGATGTGACTCATACAAAGACTCAGAGAGATCAACTATCATCAAGACATGTAAGAAAGCATAAATTCTCAACTTATTACCTGACTTACATGCATAACCAGAGTTCATGTTGTTAATTTAGCATAGAATGATCATGGATAACCATTTGATCAACTCTAACCATCCATTTGAATAGGTTGTGCATATTGGCATCTTTTGCATCGAAGGAGAATATCGGTCTTTAATCACTTACAACAGAGGATATCTCATCACTTTAGGTCTATGATGACTCATAACAAAGAAGTGAGATGATGCTTGTAACAGACCTCATGGTCAGTCATATCACCACCAGGTGTGAGTGTTGTAACTTTACAAGCAATCAATTTGATAAGCTAATACAACTCAAAAGTACTCAGATGAACACACATACATGTATAGACGATTAGTTTAATCAAAAGAATTTACTTTTTTGGTATAATAGCATGAGATTGTCTACACATCATATCTGATCATGTCAGACTTTATTGACGAGTTATGCAACTAATCTCACTAATGTACTATCATTTCTCACATGTTGCAAAAACAGATTCATTCCTAACAATGAATTAATAAAAAAAGACTCTATTTTTGTAGTTTTTGGTTTATATTTTTATCTTTAATTTTGAGTTTTCTACTTTTGTATTTGGTTTTTCTGTAAAAAGAAAACACACACATATAAACTACAATCAGGCAAATAACTTTAATAGGTTCTCTTACTATGACCTTTTGGATAAGGGAGGGTTTTGATCATGTTAAGATTCAAAGAACTGAAAGAAAAACTTAAAAACCAGTTTTACACATGGTTAATAAGACCAATTGACTCCACTAAGTACTCAAACTGTCCTGGTAGAAGGCTTTAGTAAATAGTTCAGCGAACTGTTTTTCAGTTGCAATTTGAATCAAAATGATTAAACCTTTTTTTAGAGTGATCACTGAGAAAATGATATCGAATCTCGATATGTTTTGTTTTTAAATGTTGGACTGGGTTAGCTGTAATGAACATAGCAGCAGTGTTATCAATGTAAATGGGTGTTTTAAGAAAATCTAACCCATAATCCAGCAGTTGGTTTTGCAACCAAAGGATTTGAGAACATCCTGCTGAAGCAGCTATGTACTCAGCTTTTGCGGTTGAAACAGAGACATTTGTTTGTTTCTTGCATTGCCACGAGACTAATCGGGGACCTAGAAACTGACAACCACCCGTTGTAGATTTTCTATCTTGACAACGTCCTCCATAATCACTATTAGTATATCCATGTAGCTCAAAGTTTCCCCCGTAAGGATACCATAGCCCTAAAGCCGGTTTACCTTTGAGATACCTGAATATCCTTTTGACAGCTGTTAAGTAGGATTCTTTCAGGTCTGACTGATACCTGGTCCAGACACAAACAACATACATAATGTCTGGTTTAGATGCAGTAAGATACATCAAAGAACCAATCATAGATCTGTATAAAGTTTGTCAACTAATTTTCCTTTTGGATCAGTCTCAATCTTGGAGTTTACGTCAACTGGAGTTCTTATGGACTGACAATCTTGCAGTTTGAATTTCTTCAAGAGTTTGTCAAACAAACTTCTCTTGATTAATAAATATACCATCTGTAGATTGTTGAACTTGTAGTCTAAGGAAGAAATTGATTTCTCCCATAGAACTCATTTGAAATCGAGGCTTCATGATTTATTCAAATTCATTGCACAGTTTTTGACAGGTAGAATCAAATATGATATCATCAATATACACTTGCACATATAAGAGATCATCAGCATCCTTCTTTATCAATAAAGTTGGATTGATTTTCCCTCTCGTGTATCCATATTTGATGAAGTGTTGTGACAATATCTGATACCAGATTCTAGGTGCTTGATGGAGTCCATATAGAGCTTTGCTAAGCTTGTAAACCCGATGTGAAAATTCTGCATCCTCAAAACCTGGAGGTTGCTTCACGTACACATCATGAGTGATTGAACCGTACAAGAATGCACCTTTTACATCCATTTGATACACCTTGAATTTCATGAATGATGTATAAGCCAGGAAGACACGAATGGATTCAAGTCTTGCAACTAGAGCAAATACCCATAGTCAATTCCATCTTCTTGTGTGTATCCTTGTGCAACTAGTCTCGCTTTGTTTCTAATGACTATTCCTCGATCATTGGTTTTATTCCTAAACAACCATTTTGTGCCTATAGCATTTTCTCCTTCAGGTAAATCAACCAGATTCCACACTTCTTGTTTGCGGAATTGCTGTAATTCTTCTTGCATAGCCTCAATCCAACCATTGTCCTTTAATGCTTCAGTAACGTTTTTAGGAACAATTTGAGAAAGAAAACAAGCGTATAAGCACAGGCTTGCTTGTTCTGATTTACTCCTTGTTGTTCTCTCATTCAATGGACCAATAATCTGTGATTTGGATGGTTCTTGTTAATACGAGATGTCGGAATCTCATCACCTTGAACATTAACATCCAGATTTGTTTGATTCAAGTTGGAGAGCTGATGCAGTAGGTTAGAAGAATGTGGATTGAAATTTGGAACTTGAGTTGGTGAGTTGATAAAGTAATCAAGATTACCAGTATCAACTGCATCACTAGAGATAGATGATGTTCCGGACTCAGGTTGCACAAACTCATTACCATTATTAGGAATAGGTTGAGAATCATTAAAATATTCAGGAACTTGTTGTTGCTGAGGAATTTATGGATCATGATTCTCTGAATTGAAGATGGGATCTCTCACAAATGAGAAAAACGGATAGTTTGGGATTGAATCATCCATATCATCAGAGTCTAAATCGTTACTTAAGGATCCAAGATCTCCTACCTATTTCCTGTTGACACAAGAAGATTCAAACAAATTAGAATTGAATGAGTTTGACAATGAGTCTAAATCAAATAACCACGCTGGACCATTTGCAACTGATGGAAAAGAAATTTCAAGGAATTTAACATTGAATGTTTCAATGATAACATTCATCTTAGAGTTATAAACTCTATAAGCTTTAGAAGCTGACGAATATCCAAGAAAAAATCCATCATTAGATTTTGCATCAAATTTCCTAGCTGATCATTTGAATTTAAAAATCAAAACCTGACAACCAAAAGATTTAAGAAAACTTATGTTTGGTTTCCTGCCAAACATCAACTCATAAGGAGTTTTCTGTTTGTCTTTCACGAATAGAGTACGATTCTGAATGAAACATGCAGTTGATATGGATTCATCCCAGAAAGTGATTGGAATCATAGCATCTGCTAACATTGCACAGGCTGCTTCAATCAATGTCGTTTTTTCCTTTCTACAACTCCGTTTTGTTGTGGAGTTCTAGGAGCACTGAATTGATGAGCTATCCCTTTTCTTACACAGAACAAATGAACATTAGCATTTTTGAATTCTGTTCCATTATCACTTCTTATTATTTTGACTTTAGATCAATTTGATTTTCTACTTTAGTGATAAACTCTTTTAACAATTCAGTCGTTTCAGATTTCGCACGCAAAAAGAAAACCCAAGAAAATCTTGTATAGTCATCAATGATAACTAAAAATATGATTTCTTTCCAATGCTCTACACGTTTACAGGACCAAATAAATCCATGTGTAACATCTGTAGAGGTTTTGAAGTTGAGTTTATCTGTTTGGACTTATAAGATGCTCTGTGTTGTTTTCCTTTCAAACATGCTTTACAGAGATCTAATGTTGCGAACTTCTTTGATGGAATTCCTACTACATGACTTCCTGCTGCAAGTTTGTTCATGTTTTTGAAGTTGGAATGACCGAGACGTCTATGCCAAAGCTTGCTTTCATCATTTGATGTGTGAGCAATGAGGCAAGTTATTTCTGTTAAAGGATCAACTCGAACAACTTTTAGACATCTATATCTCGAACAACTTTAACAACAACCCACTCCTTGCTAATCTAAAATCCTGGCTTTAAAATATAACAATAAGATTCATCAAATAAAGCAGAATAAGATTTATCACATATTTGTGAAACACTTAAAAGATTAAAGTTCAACTGTTCACAGAAGTTGACTTTATCAAAGCTTATAGTTCCATTAGATACCGTTCCTTCGCCGGTTATCTTTCCACTTGCATCTGCACCAAAAGCTACGTGAGTACCATCTTTTGTCTTAAAGTCTTGAAGTAAGCCTTGATTGCCTGTCATATGCCGGCTACACCTACTGTCAACATACCATATGTTTACTGGTCTTTGAGGGCGTACCTGCATTCAAAGCCATTTAAGTTGAGTTAGTAACCTAAGCTGAGATGGTCTTGGGCTTTCCATATTTATCCACAATGGTAAACTACTTAAAATCGAGTTTGTTTACATCAGGTTTCTTTTGAAATTTTGGATTTTCAAATCCTCTTTGAAAAACAATCTGATTATCTTTTCTTTGTTTTGACCTCAAAGCATTAAATCTGTTTTCAAGATCATCATCAAGTAATTTTGAACCATCATTTGAAACATTAGAAAAGTTTTTCTTTTTAATGTTTCATTTTTCATTCTTACAGAACGTGGAATAAAATTTCCTTGATTGTACTACTATGATCTGACAGTATAGTGATTATCATAATCAGAATTGATTCTTCTGAAGGATCTGAAACCCAGAGAAGGTTGTTTTGGTAGATTTTGAAAGCCAAGATTATGATTTCTTTGGATTAACATATCCTTGATTACCAAAATCCTTCCTAGGTGAGTTCTTTCTGAAGAAGCAATCCTTAGTATTATGATTTCGTTCATCACACGATGCACAGTATAAAAGTACCAATCAACAGTTGTGTGATTTGTCATATCACAAATGTGATAGTACTTGTTAAAATAACACCCAGATGTGTTATGATTGGACATATCACATATATCACAATACTTTTAAGAATGATTAAACAACACATTATTAACCCTTGATGTGGAAGACACATTTGATTCTAGTTTAGATTTAGGGGTAGTTAGGTTAATATGTTGTTTTTTTGTGTGAATCTGGTCTTTTAATTCTTAGGATTTTGCTTTTGACCTTGATCACAACTCTTTAACTTCTTAGATACAAATCTTTTATGAACAGCGGAAGACTTAGGACCTGAACTTGTTTTCAGATCAGAGTTAGATTTGATCTTAGGTTTATATGTAGTTTCAAAGATTGTGTTCATGTCAAAAAGTTCTTGCTGACACAAACTTCACTTGTTTAAGTTGAATTGATTGATTTGATTGATTGATTGGTTCAAACTTTTTAGCTTTAGCAGCTTTTCTTCTTCTTTGATTTCTTGTTCTTGATGAAGTTTTAGTACTTTGGATTTTCATTGAATCTTGAGAAGAGTCTTTTTCACAATCTTTGTTTGAATTAATTTATTTGAGCTTGAATCATCAGAACATAAAGTGTCTGATTTCCCTTCTTCACATTTTCATTTCATTTTGTTATTGACATCATTAGCTTTTTCAATCTTTTGTTTAGATTCGATCTATTTAATAACACTCTCACTTTTTGGTACAAAGAGCTTTTTGTTCATTTGTCGTGGTTCATAAGATTTTACTTTAATAGGATGACCATTCTTTATCTTTTCTGAATCATTCTCCTCGAATATTTCAATATTTATCTTTTTGATTTCACTCTCGACATTTGATTAACTATTTTTCTTGTTTTCTTGAAATTCTTTAAGCTTAGCTTTATTCTCTGGTGAATGATCATGGGTACTAAAGTTTTCAAGTAAGGTATTTGTAATAGATTCAGGCATATGTTCATGTGTGAATCCTAATCCTGTTTTATCTTTATCTTTCCTTCCATTCACTAGTTGCTCAACAATTGTCTTTGAGCTTTTCACTTTGGCTAAATCAATTTGAGTTGCTGCATGTGCCAATTTCTCTTGTTCAAGAGTTTTTGTCTCTTCAAGCTGTTTCTTTACAAGTTGAAGAGTTTTTGTTCCAAGAAGCATAAAGAGATATGATTTTATCATTAGAAATTTTATGATCAGTTTTCAGCTTATTGTGCTTTGACTCTTCTTGTTTAAGTTTATCACATATTTTGAATGAATATGTTCTGTAGTGTTCTACTTGTTCAAAACATGCTTTGGTGCACATTTTCTCCCTTACTTCCACTAGAATTTCTGGGTAAGAATTTGAAGACTCAGTGTCAGATGATGAGTTCACAACCTTTGGTTGTTCAGACTGTGCCATGAGAGCAACTTCTTTAGAATTTTCCTTTGGATCAGATTTGTCACTCCAATCATAGTCTACCTTTTCCTTTGGATCAGATTTGTCACTCCAATCATAGTCTACCTTAGTATCTGATTCACTTTCTTTCTTTGGATCCTTGTCTTCAAACCAGTATTCATCATTCATCTCAGCAATTAGTGCTAAACCACAAGTAAGATCAGCTATAAATTGTTCTGCATACGTACTCTAGTCATAACCATCCTTGATTCTTACAACTAATGCTTTCTTTGGTTCTTCAATGGTCTTCTCTTCTTTGAGTTCTGGCATTGGCAAACTCTGATAATGCTTTTGAAATGTCTTATAAGCCTGTTGATGATATTTCTGACAGTTAGAACTACTTTGGCTATTTCCTCCTTGTATTCTTGGAGCTTTACACTCTCTAGAAAAATGGCCATAGTTGTTACAGTTAAAACACCTTGACATTGATTTATCAAATTCAACAGTTTTGCTTGCACTAGGTTTGTAGTTTCTTTTGGAATAGGAGTGTTTTTGAATCCTGTAAGCTATCATAACCATCTACCAGTTAAGATCCATCTCTTCTACATCATCAGGATCCATCTCAAACAATTCCTGCAAAATTAAATCAACTTGAGTTAGATGACTGCCTTGGTATGCTTGAAAACTTGCCATAAATAAAGGCAGATTTTGACTCTTCATCCTGTAAAAGGATGTTTATAACATCTTTAACTTTGCTAGGATTAGCAGAGCTAGAAGATGGAGTCTCATTTTGAGATTTAGGCATTTGAGATTTTGTAGGAGACTGTGGTTGTGGTTGAGTTGAGTAGACAGGTGTACTGGTGAAGAATCCTGCTCCCATAAACAAATCACCCTCATCTTCAGGAGTTGATTCATCCTTAGCAAGAAAAGCATTCTCTATAGTATTTGCTGGAGAAGCAACATACTTGTATTGAGAAGTTGATGCATTTCTGTCATTATTTCATGAGCTCTCATCAATTTCCACTGACTCAATCTTAGCAATGAGGAGATCAAGATCCATTGGAAACTTTTCAGTATGCTTCAACAAAGTCACAGTTTGTTTCCAAGATGATGGAAGTGCATTTAGAAGTTTATTGTTTAGTCTTTAAGATCATTCTTAATCCCTAGAGTTGACATTTCTGTTGTAAGTTGCATATATCTATTCATCATCTGATTTATGGTCTCTCCTGAGATATGCTCAAACTATTCAAGTTGCCTTTTCAATTTCTATCTTTTAAGATCTTGAATTTCTTTTCCTCCATAAATAACTTTCAAAGCTTTGTACATTGTGTACCCAGTTTGATAGTTCTCAAGCCTTGATAGTACTTCCAGACGTAACCCTTTACACATGAGTGAATAGGCTTGAATATCATTTTTCACCTTTTTCAGATCATCCCCATGTAAATCATCTTCTGGATAAGGTTCTTGTGAATCTTTTGTATACATAAAACCTCTATCAGGACCATCAGAGGTGACAGGAATGTAAGGCCCTTTCTCTATTGATTGCCATAGATCGATATCTATAGAATTCAGATGGTGTTTCAGCCTGGGTGACCAGTTCTTGAAGTCAGTTGTGTTCTTCAACTTTGGTACACGATTCTCAGAATCTTCATACTTAACCATGTTTAAGTTTTAAATTTAAGAAAATATACTATTTTTGTTGTTTTTAGATTAATGAAATAAAGAAAAGAAAATGTTTTTGGATTTTAGATTTTGAAAAATTTTCTAAGTGTTAAAAGAAAAGTCTGATTCTGATGCGCCTGAATAGTATAAAAGCGCCCACTTTGACTTTGAAACGCCTAAGGGAATGCCTTAGTGTATTTCTGAAACTTCCAAGCTAGAAACGCCTGAACAGTTCTAAAACGCCCAAACAGTGATCAAGCATCTATACAGTTCCAAAACGTCCAAACAGTTCCAAAACACCTGGGACTTAAAAACGTCCAAATAGTGCTAAAACGCTCACAAACAGTGTTAAAACGCCCAATCTGAAACGCTTACACAGTGCTAAAACGTCTGAACAGTGTTCATGCGCCTAAACATTTAGGAATTTTCAGATGATTTCAACACATCAAACGCTTAATACATCCTCCTTGTAACAACCTGATCTTAACAAACTTTTCAAAACTCGATTAATTGATCTCAAACCCTTCAATCAAGTGTAGAAAGTAGCGAATATCAATCCTTTAACAACATCATTTTGCTTCAATTAACAACAAAAGTTCATAATTTTGCTGAAATTTATGTTCGAACAATGAAGAACAGTTCGCACTCAAATCTGATGAAAATTCAGATCTGAAGGTGTTAAATTACTCAATTGTGATTCAATTCATATTTCAAATGATGAAACACAACTGAAATAATCAATTAATTGAACAATTGCTATCAAAACACAGATTCAAGTAATTCACAGGTGCTCGAAAGTTGTTTCAAGCTCCAAATCATTGAAGCGAATGATACCATTTGATAGGCTCAAATGGATCGATTCTGTGTTATGATTAAGCAATTAACAATTATATGAACAAAGTAATCAACAATTGCAAAAATTCAAAGTAATTTCTGTTGATAGTTGCAAGGATTATATTGTACAATTGAGAGAAAACTTCAAACGTCTATCTCTACATAATACATATAATCCTATTTATACTAATCAAAGAAACTAAAGGAACGTATATTTACACATAAGTCCCTAAAATATTGGAAAAGTAAAATACAAAGACAAGTAAAGACAACATGTTAATCTTTCAAGAAGTACTAACATGAAGAGTATGTATTTCACCCCAAAAGTTTTAAAGTAAAAGGGGGTTCATGAGACTCACCTATGGTTGATCACGTGGTTGTTTGTAAGGTTTGGATGCTATTGAGCGTGATGGTTCCTATGTTTATGTACAATGGATTAGTATTGTAACTAAAAGATTAATTAAGCCCAACCCTTATGATTTGTGTTTGCATACCTTAGCTAGGTGGGTGTTATGTTACATATGTGTAATCTTATTTTGGGTCCTTAAGTTTTGGTTAATATTTTTAGTTTGCTTAACATTAGGTCATCATCTTATACATTCTTATTATTTTTATTCTTATAAGTGTGTTATAGTCCCAAAACAGCATGGTTTCAACAGTTGGCAAGATTGGTTCTCAACTTTGCTAGATTTACGTTTTTGACCCTAAAGTTGGTATTTTGCATTATTGTAAGGATATTAGTAAGGCGGATGCAACCCAAACACACAAAGTCTCTCCTGCATGCATGCTTAAGCGTACTAAAGTGGGATGCTTCAGAAGTTTCACATTGCCTTAGAAATTATTCTAAGTGTGAAATCTTTCAAAGCCAAGACCAATATCTTCCAAAGCCAAAAGATGAAGCCTTCCAAAGCTTCAAGGACAAAGTAATCTAAAGCCAACTACTGAAGACAGATTTCTTCCAAAGACTTTTATATTACATGCTTTATCTGATGTACTTTTTAACTAAAACTGAACCACTTTCCACTGCAACTCTGATAAGTCACCAACCTTACATGAGTTGGTGTAAAGGTCCATGCTTGTGGTAAACTGTACATTGAGGTCTTGAGTCTGTAACTTTCCACTTTATGTACTTTATCCTTTTTGTAATATATTAGGATGTGAGCTATGGCATGTCATAGTCACTAGTCAAAAGGCAATCTGCCTTTTGACTCTACATTGATTTTGTTGTCTAGATCATGTATCCAGCTGACATTCAAAGTATGGCCAGCTATAGGTTGTAGTATAAGTGATCTGGTCTTTGTAACTTATAAGTAGAACTTTTGTAAACCATTTGTAAGAAACTAGAGATCAATATACATCAACCTTGAAAACCAACTACTTGTGTGTTGTTCTTGTTTCTGTCTCATTTACACTTGTGTTTCTTAGTTCTCTAAACTGATTTTCCCCATTCCCATTTGAATTATTAAGTGTTGTTCCACACTCTCCACTTTGTATTATTGTGTTGTAACATGCATAACCCTTCACCTGGTCCTGCAATTGGTATCAGAGCATCTCAGGCTCTTGATATAAGATCTCACCATCTTAAGATCCCTCACACACACAAAAATACTTAACCCTTCAAATGGCAGCTATCTCTAAAGCTGACATGGAAACTGGAACCATGAAAAAGTCCCCACTGATCACTCTTGATGACTTTGACACTTGGTGCCAAAGAATGGAAAGTTTCATCAACTGTCATGTCACAACTCTCACGAAACCTTAAGAACCTTACGTTCCTTTACTTTGGATTTATTCCTAATCTCTAGGAAACCTTAGCACGTCTACGTGCTGGATAACTAAATAGTTTGCTCACAATGCTTCATTTACTCACTATATACGTTGACCTAGTGTTCCAATTTTCGGGATGAAAATTCTTTCAACATGAGGATAATGTGACACCCAGAAATTTTACGTTATGAAACTTCGTTAGTCTCGTTAAGTCTTACATACACGTGTCTTGAGCACACACTGGTTGTCGTTTAACGTTGGTGTCCTAATGATAATTAATAATGTTAGATTAATGATAATTTAACTGATTATGTGATTATCGCGTTATGATTATGTGCTTGTGTGTTTTACATTTAAATTGAGAATTAATCGCGTAACGTGGAAACGTGCCTATTAATTCGTATGTCTTGTGTTTTTATAAAGATAAAATATATAATGATTATCACTAGTTCATATCTTTATATAATTTAGTTAAAAACACTTTACAAAG
>BJCO01737796.1:0-13031 GCA_018326465.1 Flaveria floridana
TGGGACTTATGGATACCTGCTGATACTTATGTCATGATCATTAATTCTTTTGTGAACCGCTTGTTTTATGTGGATAGATCTATTTGGGGAATCCCCCACACACAGTGGCTCCAGCTACAGGGAGGTACCCCACTGAGATCCTGAGTGATCGTATGTGGCATGTAACAGGTTTTGATTAAGAAACTATGGTGAACCATCCTGGCAGGTATGATTCACTGTTTTGAGGCTTGGTTCCTTTCTTCGGGAATATACGGTTAAACACAAGTTTAGAAGAGGCCAACCGGGGACCGAGTGCAGGGTTGATTGTGATACCCCACGTTGATTGATACTAAAAAATGATGCTTTCAAAAATCAAATGAGAAATTTCATGAGCTTTCACACTTGATTCTAAACCTTTAATGTGGACTTCAAGAGTCCATTTTATTTTTAAATTTTAAGCACTTGAACACACCAACTTTATGTTGACACAAAATCTTTTTGACCATGTCTTCAGGTACAGCTAGGGGGAATAGTTGAGCTATAAAAGATACCTAAATCCAAAGCAAGAAGTGAGGGTAGGTGTTGAAGACAAAAGTCGAGCTTAGAAGCCTTAGTTACCGAAGCACCAAGAATCACTTACCAAGAGATTGATCATGATACCTATAGACGGTAGATTTACACACCATGTGAATTGAAACTAAGACAACATTCTAATGTAAATGTTACAAGTTGTATTGTATTAAACTATTTAGTTTCCGCTGCATTTTGGTTGTTGTTTACTAATCGTGACGTCCCTCCTCTCTGGGCCCGGGGTGTGACAGGGTGTGTGTGGGTTTATATATTTTTTATTAATTATGTAGTGTAATTTTATTGTGTAGTGTATTATTTTAGGTGGTAGTTTCTAGTTAAGTATTTTAAATTTTTGATGTGTATGTATTGAATTAATTCATGAATTTTGTATGTGTACACAAAATTAATTGTTCTCAATTGATTCTAACATTTTGACGTGTTTAATTATAATTTCAGAATGTTAAATTATTATATTCTAAGGCAAGACCTAAAGTATCATCTAGGAAAATTAAACACATAAATAATAATCATGGAAAAATAATCAAGTATTAGTAATAATAATATTACTAATATTAATAATAGTAGCAATAATTATTGGAGGTCAAAGTTTAGAATGTTGACCTCGGGGTCGGTTGTTACATTCTCCCACCGTTTA
Source organism: Flaveria floridana (assembly GCA_018326465.1). NCBI lineage: Eukaryota > Viridiplantae > Streptophyta > Magnoliopsida > Asterales > Asteraceae > Flaveria > Flaveria floridana. Next base: position 1,205 of record BJCO01737796.1, read on the forward strand.
GAAAATTTCGCCCCGAAATTTAGTTCGAATTTAGGTTTCCAAACGGGTGGGTTTGAAGACGTGCAGATATTTCCTTCTTATTTCATTTTCACGCTCCCAAGTGAACTCAGGTCCTCGTTTGGAGTTCCACCTTGCCTTCACTTTGGGTATACGGCTTCGCCTAAGCTTCTTGACTTGTCGATCGGTAATCTCCATGGTCTCCTCAATAAAGTTTAACTTGTTATTGATTCTTCCTTCATGGGCAACTCTAAGGCTTTGTATACCACAGACTTTTTCAAATTCTACACATGAAAAGTGTCATGTATGTAGCTCAGCTCTTGAGTTAACCTAAGCTGGTATGCTACCGGGCCTATTCTTGCCAATAATTCAAATGGTCTAATATATCTGGGGATACTTCTTTTGTTGATCCCTGGCTGTTCTTAGTCGTTCTTTATTCTTGACTATCTTGTCCGTGGTTTCCATCATGATGTCCGGTCCCATCACTTGGCTATCACCAACCTCATTCCAACTCAATGGTGACCGATATTTCCTACCGTATAGGGCTTCGTATGGGGATGCTTTTATGCTTGCGTGGTAGCTGTTGTTGTAGGAGAACTCCACTAGGGGAAGGTGATTGTCCCAGCTTCCACCAAAGTCAATCACACAAGCTCTTAGCATGTCTTCTAGGGTCTGAATGGTTCTCTCACTTTGCCTGTTGGTTTGAGGGTGATATGCAGTGCTTAAATCAAGACGGGTTCCCAGAGCATGTTGGAGAGATCTCCAAAATCACGATGTGAAGCGACTATCGCGGTCTGAGATAATCGAGAGTGGCATTCCATGCCAAGTGACTATTTCGTCAATGTATAGTTGGGCTAACTTTGACAAATCGTAGTCCTCTCGAACTGATAAAAAGTGGGTTGACTTGGTAAGCCTATCTATAATTACCCATATAGCATCATGCCCATGAAAGGTCCTTGGCAATTTTTTAATGAAATCCATGGTAATGTTATCCCATTTCCACTCGAGAATTTCAAGTTGTTGTAAACTTCCTGATGGTTTGTGGTTCTCGGCTTTTACCTTGGCACACATCAGACATTTTCCCACATAGGTGGCAATTTATCTTTTAATTCTGGGCCACCTGAATAAAGGGTTTATATCTTGATACATCTTGTCGCTTCCTGGGTGAATCGAATATTTAGATTTGTGGGCTTCATCTAAAATCACCTCTCTAAGTCCTCCATTCTTTAGTACCCATGCTCTTCCTTCATACTGGTGTAATCCATCATTGCTTACCTCCAAACGCTTTTCCATTCCTGTTAACAACTCATCAGCCAGTTTGTCCCCTTTTACAGCTTCCTCTTGTGCCTCTTTTAGTCTAGTGACAAGGTTAGTATGCACGCACATCCTTAAGGAGCGAACACGAAGGGGTTTTTCCCTTTCCTTTCGGCTCAGGGCATCTGCCAATACATTTGCCTTTCCTTGATGGTAGCGGATCTCACATTCATAATCATTTAGTAATTTTACCCATCTCCTCTGGCACATGTTCAATATCTTCTGATCCAGGATATGCTGCAGGCTTTTGTGTAAGGCCCCGTTCCCGGTACGCTTACAACTGGCCATTCATCGCTCTTAAAGCATATAATTTCATTAACATTAATAAACATTGCAGCGGAATCAGTAAAATAACTTTTCATTTCAATATAAATGCTTTTGCAAGTTAATACAACATTCATCACAAAACATCGTTTGTTCGTATTACAGTGCAAAAACATTATACACAAGTATGACATCCAAAAGAGCTGAGTAGCCGCCCCGTGCCATCCTCAGCAACACTACCTGCCAACTGAAAACACATAAAAAGTCAGTGTTGCTGAGTGAGTTCTAGTTTTATAATAAAACATACTTTACTTTCGTTAAAACCGTTTCTTTACTTTCATGCTATCACACATCATACGTATACATAAATAATATCATTATTATCTTCATCATTCATTATCTTTTGCTTCTATATAGATCCTGTCAAACCATACCCTCTTCATGGCACGCAGCCATGATTACGTAGGTCGATTGACAAGGACCCCGTTTTATACTTTATCATTACGTTCCTTCCGTTCATTACATTCATTCGTTCAATCTTTAACTTTCATTCATTCATCGTACGTCTTTAACTTCACATTCTTTTCATTAAACTGTAAACCTTACCCTTCTGTTCGTGGTACTGGGACTAGGTCTATCATAGACATTCTATAACGGTGCATCGTACCTCCTGGCCATAGTACCTAAGGTAAAGTTTAGGTGAACCATTACTATATACAATACCTTTCTGTTTCGTGGTGCTGGACCTAGGCCTATCATAGAACTTCTATAACGGTGCATCGCACCTCTTGGCCACAACACCTAAGGTAAAGTTTAGGTGTACCATTACTATATACAATACCTTTCTGTTTCGTGGTGCTGGACCTAGGCCTATCATAGACCTTCTATAATGGTGCATCGCACCTCTTGGCCACAGCACCTAAGGTAAAGTTTAGGTGTACCATTGCCACATGCAATATCCTTCTGTATCGTGGTACTGGACCTAGGCCTATAATAGACCTTCTATAATGGTGCATCGCACCTCCTGGCCACAGTACCTAGGATATGCAGCAATGGTTCTATACAAATGGTCGATCACCTCATACTTTTGCTTGTAAGCCTTTCATTCGTTTGTTTATTCATTAATGCACGCATTCATTCATCATGTTCCTCTTTTATTATCTTTCACTTTACGTTACATAATACTTTCGTTTCATTCTTTAACATAACATGTAAAATCACGGAAAGATAAACATCACTATAATAAGGAACATCAACATACACAGTAGCATCATCATACAAGGCATCATCATACATACGAAACATACATCATGCATAAACATGCAACATCATCATGCCCAATCTACCCTCTAAGAGCTCAATGGTCATCTAACATGTATTTACGGGAACTACCATGTCAAAACTTACATCTGCACTTTCCCCCGAAAGTCGGTACTTTAACTATGTTCCTCCTCGGGTATAACAGCCCTATTTGGGCGCATGGGCACCCTTCAGTCGCATGGCCCACATGCAACTGAACCTCATGCGAATGGACCTATGCGGATGAACACCAATGAGGATGAACACCTAGTCGTGTGAATGGACGTCACGCGATTGAACACTATACGAATGGACCTTATGCGAATGGACCTCATGCGGATGGACTAAATGCGGATGAGTACCTATGCGACTGGGCTCTCAGTCGCATGACTCCCCATGCTATTGGCCCTCCAGTTGTGCGACTGAACCTCGATCGTGCGACTAAACCTCAATCGCACTCCAGTCGGCCGTATGGCCTCCAGTCGGTCGCCTAGCCCTAACTGATGCAGAATGCAGTTCATCCCGAACCCAATCTGCTATTTTCAACCTCCAGGCTCATCCAAACCCATTCTAAGCCCAAATCAACCATCCAAAACCTTAGGAATGCATACTATAACACCATTCAAGCACACACAAGCCCGAAAACATACTCCAAACGCATCACATGCAAACACACCCAAATGGGTCAAAACACACACATACAAAAATGGGTTTACTATGTGTTCCAGCCCCAAATTAGTTGAAAACGAGTAAAATAGGGGTCCTAGAACTCACACAAACTACAAGAAGGAGAAGACCTTCGTCTAGACCCGCTACACGACGATTTTGCACACTCGAACCAAGCTTTCTTATTCTCTTCTCCCTTTTCTCTCTTCTTTCTTTCTTTTGGTTGAATTTTGGAGATGTGGGGAGGGTGTGGGCTGCCCTCCCCTCTTATTCTCCTTCTCTTCCGAACTTTCTCGCGTTTTGACAAGTTTGGTCCCCCAACTTTGGACTTTATTTTTTTTTTTGTCTTCGAAGAAAATATCCGGGTGTTACATTTTGTGATAGGTGTAAATAACACACTTAGTACCATAGAGGTAGTGTCTCCATATTTTGTGAGCAAACACTACGGCACCCAACTCCAAATCGTGTGTCGTGTAATTCCTTTCATGCTCGTTTAGCAATCTAGACGCGTAAGCGATCACCTTTTCTCACTGCATTAACACACAACCAAATCCTTGACGCGAGGCGTCACAATAGAATACAAAGTCCTCAGTTCCCTCTAGTAGGGCGAGGATAGGTGCTCTGCATAGTTTTTCCTTTAACATATTAAAGGCTTCATCTTGTTCCTTTCCACACTCATAAGATGTACCCTTCTTGGTGAAAGCAGTTAATGGCTGCACTGTTCGTGAGAAATCCTTGATAAACCTCCTATAATAACCTACCAAACCAAGAAATTGTCTGATCTTGGTAGGAGTTTATGGGATCTTATAGTTTTTGATAGCCTCTATTTTTGCTGGATCCACCTGGATTCCATCCTTATTCAGTATGTGCCCAAGAAACTGGATTTCACACATCCAAAACTCGCATTTGGAGAATGTTGCGTATAGTTGCTCGTTCTTGAGTAGTTCAATTATTAATCGGAGATGCTTCTCATGTTCTTCTTTGCTTCGAGAGTAGATCAAAATATCGTCAATAAGCACGATCAAAAATTTGTCTAGGTATGGATGACACACATGGTTCATGAGGTCCATGAATGTTGCTGGCGCGTCAGTAAATCCAAAAGGCTTGACTAGGTACTCATAGCGCCCATATCTGGTTCTAAAGGCTGTTTTGGGGATGTCTTCTTGCTTTATATTCAGTTGGTGGTATCCCGATCGCAAGTCTATCTTAGAGAAATAGCTAGCTCCTAGCAATTGATCGAATAAGTCGTCAATTCTGGGAAGAGGATATCGGTTCTTTATGGTAAGCTTGTTCAATTCCCGGTAGTCGATGCACATTCTTAGGGTTCCATCCTTCTTTTTAACAAATAGTATCGGAGCACCCCATGGCGAAACATTGGTTCGTATAAACCCCTTATCAAGTAATTCCTAGATTGTAGCATCAGCTCCTTCATTTCAGGCAGAGCGAGTCGATAAGGTGCTTTGGCCACTGGCGCGGCACCAGGTACTAAATCTATCTGGAATTCAACTTGCCGGGTAGGAGGGAGTCCTTGTAAGTCTTTAGGAAATACTTCTAAGTACTCAGACACCATAGATATGTTTTCAATCTTCTATTCCCCTTTGGCTTTCATCACATAGATTATGAACGCCGTGTGTCCTTTCTTGAGGCTCTTAGTAGCCTTTAGGTGGGATATCATGGGGCACAGTGGGTGGTTTCTCCCTCCATGGACTACTAACATCTCCCCATTGGCTAAAGGTATCTTAAGCAAACGCTCATTACACATAGTTTCAGACCTATTTCTAGCCAGCCAATCCATTCCTACAACCATGTCAAAGTCTCCTAATTTAATAGGCATTAAGTCTATACCAAATGAATTACACTCTAGGACCATTTTGCAATCTTTGATGATTTCGTTAGTTTCTATTATATTACCGTCAGCCAATTCCACGGTAAATATATCCATTAAAGCGTAGGTTGCCAAATCAATCCAAGGCCTAATGGTAGTAGAAACAAAACTAGTAGTCGCTCGAATATCAAATAGAACGGTAATAGGATGGTTGGTTATGAGAAACGTACCATTCACCATATCAGGTTCTTTATGAGCACCGTTTAGGTCCATCACGAATGCCCTTCCCTTAGGTTTGTTGGGTCTGGAATCCTTATCTCTAGCTAGCTTGGGATGGTTATTCCTCATGTGTCCTGGATCTCCACACTCATAACATTGTTTCCCGGGCGCGTACGTGCAATCCTTAATTAAATGACTAGTTCGCTTGCATCTAAAATAAGGCATCGGGTTGCATTCTCTTTGATGGTGCATTTTGCACTTGTTGCAAAAAGGACTTGTGCCTAAGCATAATCTTCGAGCCTTTCCACCTTGGTCATTACGCCTTGCAACTTCACCAGATCTCTTGCTTGAACTACCACTGCTGCCAACCACCTTCCTAGCATCAAACCACTTCCTTTTCTCATCCACTGCCTTCTTCTTATCATTGGTTTTCACATGCTCAGTCCAACTAGGTCTAACCAGATCATCAGTCAGGCTACTAGTAAAATCGACTGTAGCTTGTAGGGTTGTAGGCCTGGAAGAACGGACCATGCCTCTAACCCTAGGGTGTAATCCTCGTACGAAACGGGCCACTCCCTTGATTCTGGCATCACCAGATGTGCACTAATTGGGACAAGGCCAGGAAACGGTGGATGTACTCCGTGTAATTCAGGCCTTTCATCTCTAAACTCAGAAATTCAAAGTCTAGCTTTTCCAGTTAATTAATTGGATAGTACTTGTTGGTTATTAAATCTCTGAATTTGGTCTAATTCATCTAACCAGTTATGTTCCTTCCTTTAGGCTGTATAATTGTTTTCCACCATTCTAGTGTGGGTCCCTTGAGTGATTGGGAAGCAAACCTCACCATGTGTTCAAGCTTGCACTCGCTGATGTCTAGTACAGCCTCGATCTCATCTAGCTATCTGTAAATCTCAATTGCACCCTCGGTGCCATAGAAGTCTTTGGGTTTGCAGGCCATGAATGTCTTGTAGGAACACCCATTCCTTCTCTCTTCGGTGTCCTCATTGTTGCCTTCATCATTCTCAGGTCCAATAGTTTCGATTGCATTTCCCCGATCTGCGTTGATCTGGGGATGATTGTTGGGATGGCATTAGAAATTTGTTGAGCCACTAAGTTGGCAATTCTTTCATCGTTTTCCTGGTTAACATTCTCTCCACGTGGGGCTCTAGGTGGAGTAGGTGGTTGATTCCCTGTCGGCCTAACTTCCTCGTCTTGACATCTTGTAGCTCCTCGTCTACCGGTGCGAGTTCCTGTAGATCAGTGTAGGTTGGACTCACCGGCATGTCGGTGTTGTTTTATATTTTTATTTTGACTTTATTAGATCTAGCAAACCTATGGGCGAACTTGTATGATGTACGGGAGAATGTAGGTGAGATGGTCAGGCAGATTCGCTCACCAGCGAATCTGCCAGCGAACCTAGGTACTATATATTGTAATGTTTTATCATTTCAATGTAAGGATTCCATATTCTCTGAAACCCTAAACGTGTGTTGTGACTGCTGAGGTGCTAGGAGCTTATTATATAATCATTGTAGCTCATATCCTCACATATTGCTTGTGTTTATCTTGTTTTTGATTGGATTGCGAGATATTATCATAGATCTTTGTTTTCCAGTGGGTTTTGCACATATTTCTGATCATAGCACTGTTGTTAAGATCTGCATGGACCAACAATATGGTATCAGAGCTTTAGTGCTCTTGATTATTTGAGTTTTTGGGGTATTTTGTGCAAAATCAGTGTTTCATTCATCTCGGGGCTGTTGATTGTGTTTTTGATATGGATTCTGATTTAGGGTTGTAGTTTTTGTTCGTAGGAAGCTGTAGGAACAAATGGATCTTCAATTGGTTGAGTTTTGGGATTGTTTTGATCGATTTCTTATCAAAGAAGGCTGTTACTGTCATCAAGCGAACCCAAATCTTCATTGAGCGAATCTATTTATTCCTCCAGGGAATCTACAAAGATTTGTTATTTGGAGTTTGGTTTTTTGTGATCAGCAAACCTACCTGCTTTTGAACGAAGTTCACCATTTGTGCTTGGTTTGCAAGCGAACTTGCTGCAAATCTAATCTAGAAAGAAAGTTCAGTCATCTCCAAGCGAACGTGCTCAATGAACCTATGTTCTCTAGCACTTTTCGAGCGAACCTGCTGCCCGTTTGTCAAGCGAACCTGTTTAGTTTCTCCCAGCGAGTTTATCAGCAAAATTGTGTCTTCCAGCGAACCTAAGTACTGTTTTCATGATGACTACAACAAACATTACCGTGACTGATTTGGAAAGCGTTACACCTAATAGGCCACCGAGGCTTATCAATGGTGATAGTTTTGAGGACTGGAAGAGATGTTTAAAGGCTTTCTTCTTCTACACTGATCATAGCCAGTGGGATTCTATTGTGAACAGACTTCATAGACCCGTAACTGTTGTTGGAAATATGACTACACTAAACAATGACCCAACTACTTTCACTGAATCTGATATCAAGTTACTAGACTGGGACAAGAAGGCTCTTGGAGCTTTGATTTTTTGTTTGCATCAGGACATTTACAATAGATTTGTCGAACACACAACTACTAAGGATTTGTATGATGCATTGAGTGAGTTGTATGATGGTAATAAGGATCTGAAGAAGGACAGGAAAACTCAAGTGAGAAGGAGTTCAAATCATTCGTAGGATACAAGCATGAGAACCTGACTGACATAACAAATCGATTCTTATCCGTGTCAAGCAACCTTAAGAAATATTATGATAAGTAAGGAAACCATGAACAGGTAGGTCTCTAAACTTTTGGACTCATTTCTTCCACAATGGAATCTGCAAATCAAGATGCTAAAGCAAGAAAGAAACTTTCCTGATTATAAGCTTATGGACGTGATAAACAACTTAAATCTTTTGAACTTGATGTGGAAAGAAGAGAGTATAACCAGTCTATGGTGTCGGTTAATGTTCCTCCTCAGAATGTTGCATTGATTTCATCGACTGCAAACTCTCAGTCTTATAGGGGAGCATATGGAGGTTCAACAAGTTATGGTGGCTCTATTAAATCTGGTGGTGGTACTACAAGTGCTGGTCCAAGCTTAAATGCTCCTAGCACCACTCAGATTCCATCCGACACAATGGTACTATTTAGGATGTTCTGTCACAGTTTTGAGGCATTGGTTGCTGGTGAACTCAAGGAAAAGGGATAACAGAAGAAGATATGTACCAAGTGGACCCAGATGATCTACAGGAGGCAGACATTCAGTGGTCGACGGACATGCTCACCCTTCGTGCTAAAAGGTTTATGGCAAGGACCGGAAGAAGAAACTTTGGTAGTCAAAATCAAAACTACAAGCTTGGATATGATAGGTCTAAGCTTAGATGTTACAACTGCAAGCAACTGGGTCACTTCAAGAGAAAATGTCCATCTCCAATCATCATAAAACCAGTCAACTCCGGAAACTCGAGAGTCATTTCTATTATGCAGAAAGAAGAAACAAAGCCAAAGAATGAAACAACACTTCTAACCAACTTTGATTGGAGTGCTGAAATCAAAGAATCGGAGGAAGACATCAACCATGCATTGATTACTGAAGTGGTTGAATCTGAAGATGACTTTATTGATAGTTTTGATCCATTCAAGGAGTTTAGGGGTGAAGCTTGTAATAATTTGGTTCAGTATGTTGCTAGTGGTAAAGGTATGGATGGTGTTTCTGTGGTTCAAGAAGATAATGGTCATGTGGGGCTGGTTTGTGAAGCTGTGTTAATGAAGAAAAGGTTGGGGAGATGCAAGAGTCAGCTACTAAAGAAGAAGTTGAGAAAGTTGCTGATGGATCGAAGCTTGGTGATGGTGAAGCAGATAAAGATGGAAAATCAAAGCTGAAAATGGAAGCAATGATTCAGGAAGCAAAGTAGGAAGCTGTGGAAGAATACAAAAGGACTACTCCTGTATGTCAATGTGACCATGCTCTCGCAGCCGAAAAACTGGTAATGGGTCTTCCTTATGAAGAAATTCAGGATATGTGTTCTTCTTCCTGTAAAATTAGACTAATTGGTATATATAAGGTTAATAAGATATTGTAAACTAATGAAATGAATTGAATAGGACAAACAAAGAGCTTAAAATGAATAAGTCAAAATACTTTGTCAAATTGAGAGAAGCTTTAAAAGAAATCGAACATTTGAAATGGAAAAGAACTGTGAAATTAACTACTTAACTGAACAATTCACACTTTCTGAGTTTGAAACCAGAAAACTTAAAAATAAGATAGAACAATGGAATTTGTCGGGGATGAAACTGGAGGATTTGTGCAAAAGACAAAGAGGGGCTAGAATCAAGACCGGGTTGGGTCATGAAGATGATGCATATGTATATCCTCCACCTAGTACTTTCTGTTACTCTCCAACACGCACTCCTCATCCTTCAAATGAGTTGATACAAGAGATTACACAGAATGATACTAACAGTCTCTTTGCAGGTTTATAAGGAGTTAATCGTAAGGAGGTGCGAGAAGAGTATGGTTATGGAGACAACAGTGGTCTTGGAAGCTCTAGTATCTCTAGTTTCAATTCCAAGAAGTCTTTTGTAGACAATATCTTAAGTAGATTTCTTCCTTCTAGTACAGTTTTAAATTCAGACAATAATTCATGTAATCTTAATTCAAGTAGTTCTGTTTCAAACTTTGATGAATTGAATCGTGTTGATGTTAATGATGATTGTGTACATGATGAATCAGAACTTTCAGGTCATGTCTCTGAAAGTCAAACAAAAACAAATTGTTTTCAAAAGTTCTTTTCTCATCCAATTTCATCTTTTACTCCAATAAGAATTTCAAAACCTAAAGATAAGGAATCTTCATCTTCTTCTGAGAACAAAATTGATAAAACTGAACCAGAACTTGCTAATGTAAAAGTCACCACAGGTAAGTCAAAAGAGCCTTATGACTCTTATAGCGATTCTGATTCACGAATGTCTGAATGTGAAGAAGAGATAATTGAAGATAGAATTCCTTCATCTAAATGTTCCAGGATAGGTTTGAAATCTCATTGTTTTAGATGTGAAAAGCATGATCATGTAGTTAAGCATTGTCCTGAGTTAGTTGGCAGTAGTGTATAGAACGGACCTTTAGGAAATAGATTTATAACATTTGTAAATGACTTTTTCTGCAAAAAGATCTTCAATTCAAAGACCTAAGTACACTAAGTCTTGGGTCCCAATTTCCAAACCTAATTGATTTCTCTCAAATGCTAGGAACATTCCAGAGCCACTGTAAATAGTTTTTGGCATGTAGATAGTGGATGTTCCAGGCATATGACCGGGTTGAAGGACCTGCTGACCATACAGGATAATTGACGGAGGTTATGTGGCTTTTTTTGGAGACAAGAAAGGTAGAAAGATGATTGGTCAAGGAGACGTCTCTTATGGTTCACTAACTTTGGATAAAGTTAACTATGTTCTAGCACTCGCATTCAACCTTCTTAGTAAGCATATGAATGGAAGCGCATGACCATGTTGTCGTTAGCTCAACTGTATGCGGTTTAGCTAACCCAAAGGATGCATGTAGGGTCAATCATTGAGATTGACAGGGACCTTGTAGCATACCCTAGGTGACTAGGTCAGCTTAGTGCATAACATTTGTGGTCTATTTATAAACCACAGGCCCAGTATCAGCTTTGTGCATAATGTTCGGGGTATTGCACATTGGTCCGTAAGAAAGTGAAAGTTAATAATAAAAGTACCAAAAGGAACAAAGGCGTACGATAATGATTAATGAAGAAAGTTTACTCGATGTATGTATGATGAATGCTCATGTATGAAAGAAAACAAAGTATTTTATGGAAAAGAGTATTTTCATATATAAATTATATAAGGTGCTGAATCAATATTTCAGATTCATTGAGCTTGGATCTTAGGATTCATCACTTTCAGATCTGAAAATTCAAAATTAAGATGGGTGGACGTGTGTGAATCAAAGAACAAAGACATGGATAATAATAATGTTATGATTTCATTGACGTTGATAACAAGTTACAACGAGAATCATAAATGGCTGGTGAAATCAAACCCACCCAAAGTAGAGGATTTCTCCTTGGGTGGTGATTTACACATGAGAAACACACACAAAAAGCCACACCTGCAAAAATGCACTAGTGGGTCTATTTATATTATTTGTACAACATGACCTAATTTTGATTTTCTAATTGTCTTGATCTTGACTTTGTCATGTTGTATTGTCTTGTATTGTTGTTTTTGTTGTAATCAACTTGGTCT
>BJCO01737818.1:0-19482 GCA_018326465.1 Flaveria floridana
TTATGAATGGAACTAATGTGTTTGTCCCTTGTATTGCAGCAATATGGCAGATAGATGGACGATGAGCACGAAGCACAATATATGTGCTCATCTGGACCCCACCTCCCGGAACGCCTCTAAGTTTACCGGGATCATAGCCTTTCTACGACGTTCGAGGATCTTCAAGGCCATATCTACTCCATGTATACCATACAGGTCGATCTAGCAGGCGTTCTGGGAGAACGCCATTGTTGACAGATCTACAGAGCCCTACTGCATTAGGAGTTCTATCTTTGGGGAAGATATCCAGATCAATGAAGAGGATATCAGGCTAGTCTTGGTCTTGGGGGATGATGGTGCACACCCAACCAAGCTGCATCCCCTAATGGTATGGGGATGCTTCCTCAAGATCAAGTACGCCGGTGACATCAACGCCAACATGCTGAACAAGAGTAACATGTGCCCACAATTTAAATATTTGGCACATGTGATCCTAAAGTGCATAGCCTCCAGGAGAGGAGGATTCGATGAGCTGTCGGATCAGATCCAGAACGCGTATGTGGCTTTGGTGCTGAACCACCCGTTCAGCTTCTCACGGATGTTCTTTACTTATCTGATCGAGTACATAAAAGCCAAAGGGAAAGAGGGCTTCTGTATGTACCCAAGGTTTATTCAGATGATGATCGATGAGAAGCTTCCTCACCTTCCCAAGGAGAAGGACGATGCAGTGTCGTTGGAAGTTATGGAAGACACCACCTTAGGAAGGATGAATGACTACCAGGGGAAGCAGGTGAAGCCCCCGGTTAGGAGGTTGTTCGGCCACCTTGCCAGGGAGGATTACGTGGCGCCAGCGCGTAAAAAATGGCGTAACGATGACAGCGACTTAGATGTTGAGCCGATTATGGCTTCTGTCGATGAGGAGGATGACGACGATGACCAGGATGATGGTCAGGGTGGTGGAGACATAGATCCAAGTCAGCCAAGGGCCACTGAGACTTCCACTATGTCTTCACCACCCCCACATGGTAGTTCCTCCGCTCTCGGTGGATTGGAGCAGGCAGCCATCCATCGGGACTTCCTACCAGATGACGAGGACGACGAGTCCGATGAAGAGCCTCTCACGAGGACAGTCGGTAGTCGTGTGGTGGCTACCGAATAGGGTATGGAGGCGGTTGGAGGACGTCGGGCTGGGGTTGAGGGTACTGACACTGATGATCCTACCTACACACCTCCCCAGCCAAGCCCAGGGGGAGCCCAGAGCTCCAAGGGCTCATGATTGAAGAGGATGGCATAGCCACATGGAAAGAAGACCAAAAGAAGACGTATAGTGCTGATGACCTCTCCTTCCACCACAACCACTACTTCCACCATCCCTACCACACTTAGCACCACCACAACCACTACATCCACTACCACTACCACCACACCAACAACCACAGCTACCACCACAGCCACCACTACTACCACCACCTCAGCAACCACCATTCCTACCACCACACGCACCATACCTACATCCATTCCATCACCATTCACATTCATCCCCACTCCCACATACACATCATCCACAACCATATCTACCATGCCCCAAACTGGCCCTTCCACATCGTCGATCTCTCCACATGGATCTCCTCTACCCACTGTTGGGTTAGAGGAACAGCTGGCTAGCCTCAACCGTCTGGTTCTCAAATTGCTCGCTACTGATGACATCCGAGCAAACCAGATGAATCCGTTGATGGCATTTAACGCTGCACAGGGCAAGCAGATTGCCCTGTTAATAGAGAGGGATGCAGCTCAGAGTCAACAGATTGCCCATCTGACTGAAAGAGATGCTACCCATGACAGAGCCTTGGCCAGAGCTCATAGTGCACTGACAGCACAGAATGAGCTTCTTATGGCCTCGGTCAAGAGGATAGAGGAGGTCGAGAAGAAGAACAAAAAGCTTCTTCTCCGACTCAAAGGGACTAAGGGTGAGCCCCTAAAGATCAAGGGTGACGGTGATGATGATGATGAGGATGATATTGAAGGAGAGAGCAGTGGTAAGGACAAAGAGGGATGAGATGAGGATGAGCCCGAAGGTGATGCATCCGCATCAGCCTCAGATCCATCTGCTCAGGAACGGAGGTCAAAACGACGTCAAGAATCAAGACCGTCCACCTCAGCTCCTCAGGCTGAAGATCCAAGTGACAAAGACAAGAGTAATGATTAGTTGTCTTAGCTTTTGATTATCCTTTGTACTTGAATTATGTATTACACTTATATAATTAATGTTTACCAATGTTTATTAATGTAAATGAATTGATTACTGATGTGTTTGTGTGGTTTTGAATGTTTAAACAAACAGATGAATCTCAACAGACTGATAAGTGCGACGTAGTACCCCTACAGCAAATCAAGACTCAACTAACCATGATTCTTGATTTGCAAGGGATTGTTCGAAGGTCTGTGAGCTACACACCCGAGGAGGGAGAGATCATTCATGATCTCACAGACGAGAAGCTGGCCGACATTTTTAGACTCAACCTGGATGAGCTAGTCAAGGATGCTCCCGAGGTTGATGTCATGAGTGATGAAGAGCTGAAGGGTGTCGATAAGATTGATATCGAGGATATCATTGCACAAGAGTATCCACAGTACACTGACCAATAAGGAAATGTTATCCCCGATTTGGGTGAAACATTTGGGAGTGATCGTTTGAATCTCTTGATGCTAAAGAGAAAGATAAGGATAAAGAAGAAGGGAAAGCCCAAGCCTCGGATGCTGATGTCGATATCAAGAAGGCTGAGTGGGCTGTGTGCCTAGAAGAAATGAGAGCACAGCGACAACTACCAAAGTCTAATGCATACACCAAACTCTACAGAGTTAAGAAGCATTAGAAGGTGTCTGTCAATATTATTAGCTGGGCGTATTTTGAAGACTTGGATGTGTACGCAGTGAAAAGATAGAAGAGAATAGAGTACTTCAGATACCCGTACGATCTGAAGACTCTCCCCGGTTTTGAGTTAAACAGGCTTGCCTGTTTAGACCTTTTGTACGCCAACCCTAGAAAGATGTCGGGGTGCTTTGAGATGGCGTTAAAGAGAGAATACCACACTAGGTGGGTCAACTTCAGGCCTCAACAGCCTAAACGGTTCATAAATAAGACCGAAGTTGATCCACATACTGGAAGACCGAAGGCAGTGCTGAAGTGGAGTCCTCCGCGCACAATGTCAAAGATTCCATTATGGGAGATGCCTCAGGACTTCACTCCATACTTTAAGTGGTGGTATTATGACTGGCGAACGGGTGAAGCGGTCATAGTTTTGCACAAAGAGAGCAAGATCGAGACTATCAGGGTATTTGACCCAATGTGGCTAACCAACTTGTTAGCTAAAGATGTCTACACACTTTACAAGTGGCCACTATTCTATGACTCGCAAGACATTGTACAAGCTCTTCAATTCCAACATGTTATACGAGTCTGCTTTGCGTTTGAGATAAACGCGGGAGTCACTAGAGAAGAGAAGTACAAGAAATTTCAAGAACATGTGCAGAATGTTAGACAATAGAGTAAACTAGGTCCAAGGGGGAGTTTGTTGATACATATTGATGTACCTAGTTTATGTTCTGAACTGTAAAAGTCTTTCCTGTCTTACATATATGTAATCGATGTAATGAATTGAATGAATGATATATGAAGTACATTGTGATGTTAATTTATGTTTGATTATGTCATGATATCATTATATTGAATGTGTTACACATGTAAGAACTAACTATATAGGTTTGATGTTATTCTACATGGTTCTAAGTCAATAAGAACTTAGAAGTATGTTTAACTTATCCATGTGATAGTTCATGCTAATGGACCGACCATACGCATGAATATATCATGCTTATGGACCAGTCGCATGACTGAACCAGAAGACTGGATCAGTCGCACGACTGAGACATAAGATTACGTCAGTCGCACGACTGAACCTTCACTAGTACGTATGAGTCAATCGTATGATTCAGTCGCACGACTGAACCATGCTAATGGTTCAGTCGTACAAATGAAGAAAGAAAACCTATAAATACCACGTAATTCATGGAAAAAGAAAATACTTCAAATGCCTACGTAACCTAGCCGTCCAGAGCGTACCAAGTCGTTAATCCAAGTTCATAGTTCGTTTCTGATCAATTCTCATTCGTTCTTAATGTTTGTTTCATTATTAGATTGATTAGGATATTCGTTCTCACTGACTGGATCACCAATCAAATAGGATTCCGCACTATTTGATTCAGTATCACGCAGAATCCGTTAGTACTCCGTACGAAATTGGTCCTAACAAATTAAAACTAAATCTATGCAAAAAACCTTTATCAAAATATATATACTATCTGTACACGTCAGCACTGATTGTGAGTTGGATTATATTTGTCATCTACTTTATCATCAATTGAAGCAGAGTAGTAGCATTTAGTAATGCGGTGTAATGTAATGTTGAAATTTCTTATTTTGTATGTAATGCAATGTTTTATTGTTTTGTAATGAAATTTCAAAGTTTGTGATGCAATGGTTACATGGATTGTTATAACATATATATCATATGAATAACATGATCATACAGTTAACAAGCAAAAGAATATCATTAAGCGCATAGACAACAGGTTCATACATAAAAGTTAATCATAAAGTAGATCATATGTATAACATGTTCATACATCTAACAACCAAAAGAAAATTACATAATTGGACCATTAATTTCATTCCTAAAGCTGAGTTGATTATGGAGTTGCTTGTGAAGCACTGCCCTGTCCCTTGCGACTTATCTTGTTATGCCCTAGTAAGCTTTCCATACTTGTCAATCTTTTGTGATAGCTCATTTGTTGATTTTTTCTCACTTTCTTTGGCCTTCCAACTTGCACATGATGTTTGGGGGTAGTAATAATGTTGGACATGCAGATGGTGTCCACAAGTCTCTTCCATTAATTGGGTCAATGGTGTTTTTGTGAACTTTCTTTCTGGTGTCTAACCAGTATGCCTCATTCACCCAAGATTCTAGTATCCCAACTTGTAGACCATTTCTTATCATATCCCAGTTTACAGCCACCACATTCTTACATGACATCCCTGTTAGTTCCAATTTCCTACAAGAACAGGTCCAGGTATCCATATTCATAAAACATTAATCATTCCATGGTCCACTCACCTGATACTTGTGTTGACCATTAAACATAACAATGTATTGAAAGGCTTCATTCTTGATCTGGTTGAATGTCTTTATGGCTATTGGTATCAAAGGACCATCACATTTTCCAATCATCCTATTTACCATACTAATTCTTCTTATCATTTTCTCTCTAATAAACTCTAAACAACTAATGATTGGTTTATCCTTGCCACCT
This sequence comes from Flaveria floridana, assembly GCA_018326465.1. Lineage (NCBI taxonomy): Eukaryota > Viridiplantae > Streptophyta > Magnoliopsida > Asterales > Asteraceae > Flaveria > Flaveria floridana. The sequence goes on from BJCO01737818.1 coordinate 5,347, forward strand.
ACTGGCTGCTTATTAAAGACTTCACATAAATTGTTAAGAAGAACATCACACTTTGACCTAGCTGTAATATATATTAAAAACATTAATATGGGATCTGGTAAACTTAACACTACTTACCAACTTACCACTAAAATGGTAAACATAAATATCTAATCAACTTACCACTAAAATGGGATCTAGCCCAATGCTTAGGTGGGATTTCTTGCAACCACTTATGTAAGGCTGGATATCTGCTGTTAATTGCTTCCATATGTCTATTGAACTGAGGAATAATAGTTTCACTAGCACATTTCCACAACAAATCTTTATAAAGGTTTCCTCTTAATTTAGACTTCATGTTTTCATGCACGTGTCTGAGATAATATCTATGTTCAGCAGTAGGATACAACTTGTTGATTGCTGGTATGATGCCCTGTAAAGAAAAATAACAAGATACATTTAATTGAAAATAAATTAAGTAAGATAAAATTAAAATAAATTACATTTAGAGGTAAAGTTGGAGCTAACAGATAGATCAAGATCATCCATAAGGTTTTCTAAAAACCAACTCCAAGAACTAGTGCACTCTGCCTCAATAACTGCAAATGATATTGGGTGTCATGTTTGGGGATTGTGAAAATAACCATAGCACCATAATAATGATTTATAAGATTGTGCATTCCACCCTAAACCAGTTTAAGTAAAAAAAAGGCGGTTATGAGACCCACCTTAGTTAGTTACTAGAGTAGGTGTTCGCGATTTAGAGAGCTACCGGCCAGAAAGGTTCCTAAGTTCATTTGTAAATATAATTTTAATTTTAAATCAGTTAATTAAGTCCAAAACTTGTAGCTTAGGTTTACCCTACGCGATTTGATGATTTATGTTACACATGTGTAATTTGTTTTAAATCTTGAAGTTCGAGGTCTTGATTTGGTTAGTGGTGCTATTTGGGTTGTTAAATCATGATTTTATATTATAATAATGTTCTTAGGTAAGTTTTGATCCTAAAATAGTAAAGTTTAATTTATTGGCGAGATTGGTCCCTCAACTTCACTAAATTGTCATTTTTAACCCTTATGTTTGGAATTTTTGTACTTTAATTATTTCTAATTGGTTATATTGTTTCAAGTGAATTTAGAACTTTATTAAGTTAGCTTTTATATTATTCAAGTCTTTCTTAACGTGTTTAAGAGTTTGTTTCGGTTTAGCTGTTTTATGGTGATATGTTGAGAGGTTTCTTACTTGGGTTTGTCGTGTGGTCCGTATGATGGTTTATATTTAAATTTTATCATATTTGAGTATTATTTAGTTCCTATAATGTAAGTGTTGTGTTCCTAGAGTTGATGCTTAGGTTATTTTGTTTTTTAATGTGGTTCGGTTCACGGTTCGGGTGCGTTTTGTAATGTATTTGTATGTTTGATTATTTTAGTAGCTCTTTGACTTGTCTTTATGCTTGTGGGTCATAATACATTGGAAATCATTGTTTTATTAATTTATGGGTTTACTTAAATTTATTTATTATTTTTCTTTCTAATGAGACGTTAGTTTTCTTAAATTAACGTTATATTTTGTATAAATTCATTGAAAGTTTCATAAATGATAATATTTGATTTTTATTTTACTTTTATCATTATTAGGACACTAAGGTCATTATTTTCAAGTCTTAGTTTGTTTTTATGTCGGTTTTAGTATTTTAACATTCGAGGCTCGGTTTTCAAAGGGTTCTTATGTTCGGGTCAAATTTTGGTCCAATTTAATCATATAGTACTTTAGTATACTTAGAGTGACTTTTTAGTTCTAATTATTTCATGTTTTTAGCTTAAGGGCACGTTTTTATGAATTTTTACTATTTTAGCATGAATATACTTCATATTTTTGTTTACCAAGAAAACAAGCTCTATAAATTATGCAATTAAAGTTTTAGGCATTTCATATCGTTATAAGTCCCCTTAAACTTTATATATTCAGATTATATGCATATTTTATATTTCTGTTAAGTCTACCGGTTAGTTCCGTTAAGTCCCGGTTTTGAAACGAAACACCAGGAGATTGGATCTAGAAATCACTTTCATATAACGCCTAAAATTTTGTCAAAATAAAAAGGAAGTAAAAGAAAAGAAATAAGAAGAAAGGAAATAAAAGTATTTAGAAAGAAGGTAAAATGAACAAAAAGTGGAGGGGGCTTTATGTAAAAGTACAAAAGTCAAATTATTTTATTATATTATGGGTATGGCCGCCCATGTGTATACACCAAACTTCTGTTTTGTCGACCAAAAAGAAAAGAAGAAGCAGAAGAGCAGAGTTCTTCGGTTTAAGAGAGAGAAAATTGCAAAATTCGGCCAAGGTGAGCAAGTTTAGCATAACTAGGTTTGGTTTTTATGATTTTTGACCATGTAACTGAATTCTACATGTTCCTATGTGCGTATGTGTGTTTGGGTTGTGTGTTTTGGACAAGTCTAGGTGTTAGAAACTTTTAAAAAGTTCAAGTGCAAGAGTTTGAGCTTTGGAAGCAGTTAAGGTGAGTTCTAGACCTCGTTTTCTACCTGTTTTATAAATTTTTGGGGCTGGAAATGTATGTAAAAGATTTTACAATTTTTGGTATGTATACCGTATGTGTTTATGATTGTATGTTAATGTATTATGATATTTATGCTATGTTTAGGCCTAGAATAGTTGTAACAAGCTTAGAACTGCATGATATGATGATTGGGTTTGAAAGCAACTTAGGAATATGTTAAACAGGTTGCTCATGCACCTAACTTTGCCTTAGAAAAACTTTTAAGTAGGAACATGCGCCCAAACAGGGCTCATGCGCCCAAAACATAACATGAAAACACCAAGTATGGGCTTATGCGCCCAAACAGTACCTCATGCGCCCAATTTTATGCCTTAGAATGACTAAGTGCAACCCTTGCGCCTGAACAGTAGCTCATGCGCCTAGAAATCTGACCAAATTACCTGTGTGGGGTCGGGTGCCCCAATAGTGCTCATGCGCCTAATATTTTACTCAGGCGCCTAAGTATGGTCTCATGCGCCTGAACAGTTCATGCGCCCAAAGCATTGTAAAAACAGTTAAGGGTCATGCGCCCAAATAGTTCTAATACACCTATGCAGGGCTCATGCGCCTGCATATTCCTCATGTGCCCAACACTTGGAAAATTTTTTCAGAATTTTGGGAAAAACAGAATTGTTAGGGTTTTACCCTAGTTTGACTTTAGGGTCTTAATTGTCATTATTATGCATTGTTATGAGCTGTTTTTATGTTCTAAATTATTTATTATTGCTTGACTTTACGTGGTGTGTTTACGATGATAAACGTAAAGTATTATCATTAAATAAAGTGAAAGATTAATGATGAAGAAAAGTGAAACATAAATGAAAGAATGTAAGACTTGCAAGTAAAAGAATGGAGGTGCACGTCCATGTTGTCGTTAGCTCTACTGTGTGCAGTTTAGCTAACAAAAAGGATACATGCAGGGTCAATCATTGAGATTGACAGTGACCCTTGTAGCATACCCTAGGTGACTGGGTCAGCTTCGTGCACAATGATCGTGGTCTATTTATAGACCACATGCCAAGCATCAGCGTCATGCACAATGTTCGGGGTATTGCGCATTGTTCCGTAAGAAAGTAAAAGATAATAATAAAAGTATGAAAGAAACAAATGTGTACGATAATGATCAATGAAGAAAGTTTACCTTGATGTATGTATGATACGTGCTCACGTACGAAAGTAAAGAAAGTATTCTATTGAAAAGAGTATTTTTATATGTAAATTATATAAGGTATTTTAACGCTTTTAAAGCTAGAACTCACTCAGCAACACTGACTTTTATATGTTTTCAGTTGGCATGTAGTTATTGCTGAGGATGGCACGAGGTTGAAGCTACTCGGTGGGGCAAGGCTGACATCCATTCACCACTTATGATATTGTTGTTTTTTAATGCAATTAAATAACCTTTTTAACTTAAACCCTATTGTATTGCTTAACAACAGTATTTACTAATGATAATGAATAGTTTTTGTTAACTTATTTCTGCTGCATATTTTATGAATTATGTATTATTTATTTAATAATGCGATGATTGTCCAACTGTGAGGTCTCGGGGAACGGGGCCTTAAAGTTGGTATCAGAGCCAAAGTTTAAGTGAATTGGGTAAATATTTTTAAAAACCTAAACTTAAACTGAGAATGGGACAAAGGGAAGGGGATGCCAGCCCGAGTAGCTACGTGCCATCAGGTATTTTTTTTCTTAAAGTAAACCAGTATTATGTGCGTGTGCTATTTGGCTTATGTGTTCTTGGTAGATTTAGATACTGATGTAGTCAGGGTAGGAAATGCTTGGGGTGTGAAGAGTAAAGTAAGTGCCTAATCACAACTAGCCACTGTAATTAAGGACTTACTATACTTAACATAAACTGAGCTATTACCTTGAATGACTGTGTTAGTGTTTGAATCTTATATGTTTAGAGGATGGCGGGAGGTAGATCATCTAAAGCTTCTAGAGGTGGAGCACGTGGTGGACGTTGTGCTGGACCGCGTGTGACAAGGAACAGGGCTAGGGCTGCTGAGATGGCACATGTAGAGCCTAAGGTACATCAGCAGGAGGGCGTAGATGAGAGCGCCAATCTGTGGGCCTCAGTGAAGGAGGCAGTCGTGGAGGAGGTTCACCAAGTCATGCAGACGATCCTACTATCTGTGGTGACTGAAGTCATCCGAGCTGTGAAAGAAGATGAGCGGAAGGAGGGAGAGAGAAGGACTATGGCTGGGAGAAAGGAAAATGAGAAGGGTAATGATGAGGATGAGGAGCTGAATGCTAAGAAGGAAGCCTCCAGTGATGAGAAGGAAGTAGTAGTATGGGAAACCGTAAGGGGATGCAGTTACGGGGCATTCCAGCGATGCAAACCCCCCGACTTTCGATGGCAATGGTAATGCTGCTGCCGCTCACCGTTAGGTAAGGGAGATGGAGGCAGTGTTGGAGATTAGTGAGTGTCGCGAGAACCAAAAAGTAAAGTTTGCCACTCACTCTTTTATTGACTCGGCATTGTGTTGGTGGGACAATATTGTCCAAGCCGAGGGTTCTAGGGCCATCGGAAGAATGAGATGGAAAGAGCTAAAGAAATTGGTGATCGAGGAGTTTTGTCCTCACTGGGAGCTCGACAAGATCGAGAGGGAGTTCCTACAGTTTGAGGCGGGAACCATGACCCACCACCAATACACCACTAAATTCAACGAAATGGCAAGGCTGATGTCGGATCAGGTGACGCCGGTGTCGAGGAAGATCAAGAGGTACATCTAGTGATATTCACATGCATCTGATTGCTGCTCAGCCAGGTACCTTCCGATCGGTTGTAGACCTGGCAGGTAGGTTGTATGATGAGCGAGAGGAGACTATGATGGAGGTGAAGAAGATAGGTGGTGGTGTGGGAAGCGGTTTGGGCATGGTGGTTTCACCCCAAAGAAAAAGAAGACGAGAGTGGATGATCGACGGGTGATCGCATCAGGCTCAGGGATGAAGAAGTGTGGGAAGTGCGAGAAGGAGCATACGGGCGAGTGCAGGTTGGGATTGAATGTGTGATTCAAGTGTGGAAAGCCTGGCCACATTACTAGAGACTGTAGGGTGCCGAAGTGATTTACTTGTGGCGAAGAGGGCCACATGAGCAAGGACTGTAAGAAGCCGAGGGCGGAGAGTTCTAGGGTGAGAAAGAAACCAGAGGAAAGAGGACAGATGGCAAGTGATAGAGCCTTCACGATGACCCGGGAGGAGGCCAGAGTGGACCCTGATGTCGTGTCAGGTATGTTTCTAGTAAACCAAACTTGTGCCTCTGTGTTATTTGATTCTGGTGCGAGTAGGAGTTTTATTTCTACTTCTTTCTGTGCTAAGTTGCATGTTAGTAGTAGAAGTATCGATAAACCTTTTGACGTAGAAACTACTATTGGTAAGCCTACTAGGATTACTGATATGATAGAAGATGTGCCATAGAACTAGAAGGTCATAGGTTTTCTGCTAAATTGCATATGATGCCCCTAGGCGGATTTGATGTAGTGCTAGGGATGGATTGGTTAGCAACCTATGAGGCGAACATCGTGTGTCACAAAAAAATGATTTGATTAGTTGCGCTTGATGGAAGTTTAGTGATGATATAAGGTGATCGCGTTACTACGGTGCCAAAGGTGATTTCAATGGCGGTAGCGGGAAAGTACATGAGGCGTGGATGTAGTGCCTATCTGGCCTATGTAAAAGTTATGGATGCGTCGGTACCATAATTGTCTGATGTAGCAATGGTGCGTGACTTCCCAGACGTGTTCCCAAAGGATTTACCAGGTGTGCCACCGGATCATGAAATTGAGTTCCAAATTCATCTGATACCTGGTGCTTAACCCGTTGCCAAAGCACCGTATCGATTAGCTCTGACCGAGATGAAAGAACTAATGAATCAACTACAGGAGTTAATGGATAAAGGGTTCATTCGACCGAGTATCTCTCTAAAGGGTGCTCCGGTCTTGTTTCTTAAGAAGAAAGACGGTAGTATGCAGATGTGCATCGACTACCGAGAGTTAAACAAGTTGACGGTGAAGAATCGGTACCCGTTACTGAGGATTGATGACTTGTTTGATCAGCTCCAGGGTGCCAGTTGGTTCTCAAGGATAGACCTCCGATCGGGCTACTATCAGCTGAAGGTGAAGGAACAGGATATTCCTAAGACAGCTTTTCGTACGCATTATGGACATTACAAATTCCTTGTTATGTCTTTTGGCTAAACTAACGCGCCAGCTGCCTTTATGGATTTGATGAACCAAGTGTGTCGGCCGATGTTAGATAAATCAGTGATCGTGTTTATTGATGATATCCTGATTTATTCTAAGAATGAGGAGGAGCATACCGGTCACATTCGGGAAGTATTAGAGACACTTAGAAAAGAGAAGTTGTATGCTAAATTCTCTAAGTGTGCTTTTTGTTACGCGAGGTTCAATTTCTTAGTCACGTGGTGAATGCTGAAGGAATTATGGTGGACCCGGCGAAGGTTTAGGAGGTGATGCAATGGAAGTCTCCGAAGGCGCCATCCGAGATCAGTAGTTTCATAGGTTTGGCAGGTTATTACAGGAGGTTCATCCAGGACTTTTTCAAGATAGCCTCACCTTTGACTAAATTGACTTGCATGGATGTGAAGTTTGTGTGGGGTCGGGAACAGGAGTGTGCTTTTGAGAAGTTAAACACGAGATTGACTCAAGCTCCTGTCTTGACATTACCCGAGGGGAGTGAAGACTTAGTGGTGTATTCAGATGCCTCTTATTCGGGATTGGGTTGCGTGTTGATGCAACATGGAAGGGTGATAGCATACGCAACCCGACAGCTGAAAACCCATGAAGTCAACTACCTACCCATGATTTGGAGTTAGTGGTTGTGGTCTTCGCATTGAAGATTTGGAGCCACTACTTATACGGGACGAAGTGCACCATCTTCACGGACCATAAAAGCTTGAAGTATTTCTTCAAGCAAAAGGATCTCAACATGAGATAGAGGAGATGGTTAGAGCTCATCAAAGATTATGACTGTGAGATCCATTGTCATCCGGATAAGCCCAACGTCGTGGCCGATGCCCTTAGCCGGAAGGAGAGACCTGAGCCGATTCGGATGAAGGCTTATCAGTTGGTTATAACCGCTGATGTGATGACACAGGTGAAAGGATTTCTAGAAGAGGCGTTGAAAGAAGATTGCCTTAACTCTGAAAGGATGAGAGGGCTAGTCGCAGAGTTGGGTGAGAACACTTACGGTGTTAGAACCCAAAATGGACGAATGTGGATACCTCGTTACGGAGACCTACGGGGGCGGATTATGGATGAAGCTCATAAATCTCGATACTCCATTCATCCTGGTGCTACCAAGATGTATCAAGACATGAAGAAGGACTACTGGTGGCCGGGTATGAAGCGTGATGTGGTGGAGTATGTAAGTAAGTGCCTTACTTGCTTGCAAGTGAATGCAGAACACAAAAGACCATACAGGAAAATCCAACTGTTGGATATACCCGAGTGGAAGTGGGAGCACATCACCATGGACTTGATTACGAAGTTACCCCGCATGACGAGGGGATACGATACCATTTGGGTGATTGTTGATCGTCTGACCAAGAGTGCTTACTTCCTACCGATCTGCTAGAAATAATCAAATCATTTATGAAGGCGGTGAAGGATAGGCAAAATTCATACGCCAACAAGAGGCGTAGACCGATCGAATTCAAGGTGGGCAACCGAGTTATGTTGAAGGTCTCACCTTGGAAAGGGATTATCCGGTTCAGGAAGCGAGGTAAGCTAAGCCCGAGGTATATAGGAACTTTCTGAATCATTGCTCGAGTAAGAGAGGTGGCCTATAGATTAGAGCTACTCGATGAGTTAAGTGGAATTCTTTCGATATTTCATGTATCTCATCTAAGAAAGTGCTTAGCTGATAAAGATATGATTGTACCACTGGATTATATCGAAGAGGATGAACGACTCAATTATATAGAGCATCTAGTGGCAATCATTGATGGGAAGGAAAAGAGATTGAGGAATAAAGTGGTTCCACTGGTGCATGTGCAGTGGAAACACCGAAAGGGTTCTGAGTCTACGTGGGAGACTAAAGAAGAGATGGGACAACATTACCCATAGCTATTCGAAGAGTGACAGGTTTCGGGGTCGAAACCCTTTTAAGGGGTAGACTTGTAACGCTTGGAATTTTGTCAAAATAAAAAGGAAGTAAAAGAAAAGAAATAAGAAGAAAGAAAATAAAAGTATCTAGAAAGAAGGTAAAATGAACAAAAAGTGGAGGGGGCTTTGTGTAAAAGTACAAAAGTCAAATTGTTTTATTATATTATGGGTATGGACGCCCATGTATATACACCAAAATTCTGTTTTGCCGACCAAAAAGAAAAGAAGAAGTAGAAGAGCAGAGTTCTTCGGTTTTAGAGAGAGAAAGCTGGAAAATTCAGCCAAGGTGAGCAAGTTTAGCATAATTGGGTTTGGTTTTTATGATTTTTAACCATGTAATTGAATTCTACATGTTCTTATGTGTGTATGTGTGTTCAGGTTGTGTGTTTTGGACATGTCTAGGTGTTAGAAACTTTTAAAAAGTTCAAGTGGAAGAGTTTGAGCATTTGAAAGCAGTTAAGGTGAGTTCCAGACCCTGTTTTCTACCTGTTTTATAAATTTTTAGGACTGGAAATGTATGTAAAAGATTTTACAATTTTTGGTATGTATATCGTATGTGTTTATGATTGTATGTTAATGTATTATGATATTCATGTTATGTTTAGGCATAGAATAGTTGTAACAAGCTTAGAACAAGATGATATGATGATTCGGTTTGAAAGCAACTTAGGAATATGTTAAACAGGTTGCTCATGTACCTATATAAGGCTTATGCGCCTAACTTTGCCTTAGAAAAACTTTTAAGTAGGAACATACGCCCAAACAGGGCTCATGCGCCCAAAACATAACCTGAAAACACCAAATATGGGCTTATGCGCCCAAACAGTACCCCATGCGCCCAAGTTTATTCCTTAGAATGACTAAGTACAACCTATGCGCCTGAATAGTAGCTCATGCGCCTAGAAATCTGACCAAATTGCCTGTGTGGGATGGGTAAGGCGTCCCAATAGTGCTCATGCGCCTAACATTTTACTCAAGCACCCAAGTATGGTCTCATGCGCCTGAACAGTTCATGCGCCCAAAACATTGTGAAAAACAGTTAAGGGTCATGCGCCCCGAATAGTAGTAATGCGCCTATGCATGGCTCATGCGCCTACATAGTGCTCATGTGCCCAACACTTAGAAAAAAAAATTTCGGAATTTTGGGAAAATAGAATTATTAGGGTTTTACCCTAGTTTGACTTTAGGGTCTTAATTGTCATTATTATGCATGGTTATGAGCTGTTTTTATGTTCCAAATTATTTATTATTGTGTGACTTTACGTGATGTGTTTACGATCATAAACGTAAAGTATTATCATTAAATAAAGTGAAAGATTAATGATGAAGAAAAGTGAAACATAAATGAAAGAATGTAAGACTTGCAAGCAAAAGAATTGAGGTGCATGACCATGTTATCGTTAGCTTAACTGTGTGCGGTTTAGCTAACCCGAAGGATGCATGCAGGGTCAATCATTGAGATTGATAGGGACCCTTGTAGCATACCCTAGGTGATTGGGTTAGCTTCGTGTACAATGTTCATAGTCTATTTATAGACCACAAGCCCATCATTAGCTTCGTGCACAATGTTTGGGGTATTGCGTATTGGTCCGTAAGAAAGTGAAAGATAATGATAAAAGTATGAAAGGAACAAATGCATACGATAATGATTAATGAAGAAAGTTTATCTTGATGTATGTATGATGCGTGCTCACGTACGAAAGTAAAGAAAGTATTCTATTAAAAAGAGTATTTTCATATATAAATTATATAAGGTATTTTAACATTTTTAAAGCTAGAACTCACTCAGCAATGCTGATTTTTATACATTTTCAGTTGTCGGCTAGTTATTGTTGAGGATGGCACAAGGGTGAAGCTACTCGGTGGGGTAAGGCTGACATCCATTCACCACTTATGATATTGTTGTTTGTAATGCAATTAAATAATCTTTTGTAACTTAAACCCCCTTGATTGCTTAACAACAGTATTTATTAATGATATTGAATGGTTTTTGTTAACTTATTTTCACTGCATATTTTTGAATTATGTATTATTTATGTAATAATACGATTATTGTCCAACTTTGAGGTCTCCGGGAACGGGGCCTTACATTCCAGTAGGGTAGGTGTTTTAATATGATTTTTTCCTTCCCAAATATTTTAATATCATAAGTAGGTTCTAAATAATCCCCTAATTTCAGTAACTCAAATCCCCAACCTCTTTCTTCATTTATCTCAAAATCATATATTCTTGAGTTTTATATAATTTATAATATGTGAATACATAGACTTAGATTACAAAACTTTATTTTTAACTTAAGATGGTATTAAATAACTTCCAGAAATATTTTCTTTAGAATTTTTAGACTTAGATATCACACTTTCATATTTTTGAAAAAATCAGGTTTTCCGGTGAACCATATTTGCCAAAACCGTGTTTGTGAGAAAAAGGGGTTTGAGAAAGCTTTTTGTATTATTTATTTACTGAAAATTTAATGTTTTAAAGTTTCACAAGATATTGAGGGCGTCGTGGGATTGGTTGAGTCACCAACATAATGAAACACAATATTTCGCGCGTTTTTTTGGGTAGCAACGGGTTACCTTGTCATGTGAGGTGGATGTGATGAATGCGTGGGCTGCCAAAGGAGCTTGGAGTGGTGGGAAAAGGCTGTTCAAAATGGTGGTTTAGTTCAGGTTGTAAGATCAATAGAATGGAGATGTGAACTTGAAGATGTGTGTGTGTGTGTTCAAGTGATTCTTACCTTAGCTTATTGGGGTTGAAGGTGCTCGAGTTTAGGCTACTTCTTGGCTTCAAGATGGCTGGAGTTTGATGCTTGATGAATGCAAGAGAGTATGAGAAATTAGAGAGTGTTTAGAGGAAGTTGTGGTTTGAATTGAATATGGGAGTGGTGGTGTTGAAGGTGGTTCGGCCAAGGGGTGTTAGGGAGGGGTTTGGGTCCCACTTTCTTGATTAATTACAAGATCATTCCTGGTTTAGGAGAGATTTTGGTGAGTTTGACAAACATTCAAGATATGGTAAGATTGAGGGTCACCTATGTCATGCAAGGGTGTTGATTGGGTTGGAGGTGAGGTGACAGCTAGGTTGTAGTCCACTAGGTAGAATATCTAGGATTTACAAGACACAAACTAAATATCTTGTTTGATGTGTGATGGTGGTGTGTGTGTATGTCGTACGTATGCATGCATGTATGTGTGTGTACGGTCCGCAGATATATGTATATGTATGGGCATGTGTGTCATGTGTTTTTTTTTTATATATATATATACATATGTGTATAGGTGTGTATATGCGTGTGTGACGGGTGTGTGTGTTTCTTGTACGTATGCATGCATACATATGTATTGGTATGTATGATGTAAATATACATGTATCTATTTATGAGTGAGCTAATTTATTAACCCAATAGTCATTATATGGTTATTTTTAGTTTTTATTTATAAGGTATAAGCATTAGGTGCGTCTTTTATTTAGTTTAAAGTTATTATTATTACTACTATTGTATTCATAGGTTATGTTTTGCAAGGGTTTTATACTCTAATTTAGGGTTGTGGTTTAATAAATTGTAAGTTTTTTTATTTATTGACAAATGTTTGGTTTGGTAATACGCATAATTGGGTTTATAGATTTTCTTCAACATAGATTGGTACTCGATTGTACTTAATTTGTTTCCTTACCGCCTTAACTCTAGATTGCTAGATAATATGGTCTATTTTTAACCATCTATCATTTATTAGTCTAATTGGCACGTAATTTCACTAGGGCATCGGGCCTAAACCCCACTAGTGTCAGTAGTTCACGAACAATATCATAACATGTCTCGATGGCCCATTAGGGTTTCGTGGGTCAATCCCATTTATCACTGTGGCCCAATGACCAGTTTAAAGTTTGATGGGCCTAAGCCCATTATGGTGTGTGTGTGTGTTTGCGTATACATATCTAGGAGTTTGATCTTGTTGGGCCCATGTAACACCGGATATTTTTAATAGACAAGAAAGAAAGAATAAACGTGAATAAAAGTAGAAAATGCAATTTAACCCAAGTTGAGGGGTTAAAAGTATCAAAAGGACCAAAAAGTATCAAAAGTGGGTACAAAAGGTGGTATGGCCGCCCATGTTGGCTGCACAACACCTTTTCAACCGCTTTTAGAGAGAGAAAGAGCAGAGTTTTCGGGTTTTTGGAGAAGAAGAAAAAGGAAGTCGAATTTAAGGTAAGAATTCGATGATTTTTAGGTGTCCTTGATTGATTTTAGTTCGGGTTTATGCTTATGTATGTGTATGTATGTTTGTGTGTGTGTTTTGGTGGGGTTTAGGTGTTTGAACTCATTGCATACGGGTTTGAAGGAAGTTATACTCAAAGTTGCATAAGGTGATTTCTAGAACCCCCTTTTTACATGTTTTAACTTATTTTGGGGCTGGAAATACATGTAAGTACCTTTTTATAAAAATGGGTATGTTACCCGTATGTGTATGTATGAATGTGTATGTGGGTAGGTGTAAGTTTGGGTTTGATTTGTGGTTATGTTCATGTTGTGTTGCTTAGAATGTTAGTGATAAGCTTAGAACATGATGAACTGATGAATTGGGATTGATTATGATGATCGATAGCATGAGTTGCCTGCCATGCGCCTAAATAGTGGCCCATGCGCCTAACGGTCGAAATTGCTCAAGGGAACCAAAATGAAGGATGCAGCTACAAAACCTTCCAAGCATGCCAGCCAAAGAATTTTGCTGGAACAGAAGGACCAGTTGGAGTTCTCCACTGGATAGAGAAGATGGAAGCAGTTATGATGATCAGCAACTGTACGCCAGCTCAGCGCGTACAGTTGCTTTGTTCATGTCCACACAGTCACTTATAACTAGTACCACCTCCATCTCCTCTAACCATCTAATAGTTCCTGTCGTGCCTTCGTTTCCATAGTAATCTCTTGGTTTGCATGCCATAAAGGCCTTATAGTTGCAGCCGGTTCGCGCACGTGCTCCTTCTTATTCCTCTTCATTGTTGTTTCCATGAGGGTCATTGTTGCCATTCTCATTCTCTTCTCCCACGTGAGGTGTCTCATGGTTTCATTCGGCATTGACATGGGCGGTGATGGTCGGGAAGGGCGTTTATAATTGCTTCTGCAATTAGTTGTTGCAGTCTAGTTTCTTGGACAGTATGGTGGTTGGTGTTGGCGTTGTCATTGGTGTGGTGAGTTGTAACATCCGGTTTTAATCCGGACTTGTAATCATATTATGGTCTATGTTTATTAATTGAGTTGAAGTTTATGTTATATCGGTATTTAACACCGTATTTATAATTTAATTATAAGCGAGGAGGTTAATAATAATAATAATAATAATAATAATAATAATAATAATAATAATAATAATAATAATAATAATAATAATAATAATAATATATGAAAAGAATATGTGTGTGAAAATAGAAAGGCGGTGAAGAGAGCACAAAAGCAGATTTTCATCTGCA
>BJCO01737845.1:0-14668 GCA_018326465.1 Flaveria floridana
ATCCATGCTTCTGCATGAGTCTTTTAATACTTAGTTGAGAGATAATATATACAAGTATCTTGAAAACCATATCTTGTGTTCTTTACTTATTATATTATTATCAACTGAGTTGTTGATTCTGCATTCATCAAACGAGTGATATTTAACAGTTTGTAAGAAACACCAAGTGTTGAGAGAACAATATCGATCTTGCAATTGGTATCAGAGCATTCAGGCTCTTGATTGTGAGATCTAACCATCCCAAATCACCCTTGTTTCTTTAAACTTATTCACTCAACCAAAATGGCCCTTAACCAGAAGTCAGTTGAACCAGAAATGGGAACCATGACCAAAGCCCCCATTATCACCCCTGATAACTTCAGGCGCCGGTGTTAACGCATTGAAGGATTCCCGTATGTGGAAGTCCGTTACTCATGGACCGTACATACCAAAAGTGGCTTCATCAACTGGATATTATCCCCTATCATACCAACTTGTAAAGCCCCATCCCGGGCACCTCACAGTTGTCCAATTATCGCACATAATCATTTTAAAACATACATTACTTTTGCAGTGGAATTTTAAAACTTTCATTTATAACTACAAACATGTCATTTCATTACATTACAACATTTGTTTTTATATCAAAACACAATGACATGTCAAAATATGGATGCCATCCTCAAAACACCCCCATTAGCTTATGCATCCATGCCTGTAACTCCTCAGCATCAACAAAATATCTGGAAACTATCATGCATACAAAAAGTCAGCGACACTGAGTGAGTTCTAGTTTTTATAGTAAAGTACTTTACTTCCATTAAAAACTAGTTTTTACATTCATTCGTGGTCATACATCATACGTACACTCATTCTGTATTCTTCATTCATTTGGTTCTTTCATACTTTCATCGTTTTATTCTTTACATTAATATTTACTTTCATATTCATACTTTTGTTCATACTTTTTACTTTCTTTACCTTACTTTCTTTTCGTACTTTACGTTCGACAGTGGTCATACATCGTACATACATACTCATAGTAATTATTATTATTATTATCTTCATCATCATTCATTCATTCATTCCTCCACTCATTACTCATCATTACTCAAATCTTGTCTCATGCAATATCCCCAACTCATGCTCGAAGGCTGATATTGTGTCGGGGCCTGTACACAAACCCCCGACTAATGTCCAAAGACTAACACAGCACCGGGATACGCGACAAAAATCCCATCTCGTATGCAACAGGCCCAACTCATGTCCGAAGACTGATACTGTGCCGGGGCCTGATAACCAAACCCCCGACTCATGTCCGAAGACTGACACAGTACCGGGGCGGGCAACAAGACCGCATCTTTTTTGTCTCATGCAATACCCCCGACTCATGCTTGAAAGCTGATACTGTGTCGGGGCCTGTAAACAAACCCCCCGACTCATGTCCAAAGACTGACATAGTACCGGGTACGCGACACGGATCTCATCATCCATCTTTTCCATACTCATCACTCGTTATCTCATGTGCTCGTTTGTTTCGTACTTTATTATTATCTCACCTATTCTTTCGTTTTGTACTTTATTATTATCTTCCACTTTGTTACATAATACTTTACGTTCATTCATTTATTCGTTCATACATCATACCCCGTAAAGTCATACATAATGTATTACAAAACATAATACGTACGTTTTGAAAACTCTTTAACGAAGTAAGATAACATATCAATCACACACATACACATCATAATCTTCATCACATCATCATGCACACATCAAGCATAAGCCATCACATCCTAACGGAGGCTATCTCCCGTTCTACCTCTTAAAACCACTTAGAAATTTCCTATGTCTAAAATGGGCGCATGGGACTATTCAGGCGCATGAGCATAAATTTCTAAGTGTAAAACAGTCTGGGCGCTTCAGCACTATTTGGGCGCATGAGCCCTGTTTGGGTGTTTTACCACTATGCATGCACATTAGGCATGTTCAGGCGCATCACGCCTGTTCAGGCGCATCACGCCTGTTCAGGCGCATCACGCCTGTTCAGGCGCATCACGCCTGTTCAGGCGTATCACGCCTGTTCAGGCGCATCAACACTTAGGTGTTTTAGCAGATTAGGCGCATGGTTACTATTCAGGCGCATACCTAACACTTAGGCGCATGGGCATTTTTCTAGGCGCATGACTACTATTTGGGCGCATGACCTTTAGGCGCATGCGAACACTTAGGCACATGAGTACACTTAGGCGCATGGAAACATTCTGAAATATTTTTTATGCTACATGCAACACCCGATTACCATTCTAACACTACCCTAACATAGATCTATCATACGAAGGCTCTTAAAACATTCTAACATCAATTTCTAGCCCAAAATCAAACTCTAAAACATACATACACACATCATTTTCGAACATAAAGCTGTAAACAATAAAAAGGGGTTCTAGAAACTCACGTTGAAGCAGATCTTCGAACTAAACACTTCCACAAGCAAGCTCAACTTTAAATTCTCGAACACGAACTCTAAAACACGAAGAATTCAGTTAACCGTTTGTGAATTCGGTTGAAACCGAACATATACTCCAGAAAACTTACCTTTGCAGCTTCTTCTTGCTCTTTCTCTCTCTAAAACCGAGAGCTTCTCTCTCTTCTTCTTTTCAGCCAAGGATGGGGTTGAAGAAAGCTAAAATGGGCGGCCATGCTCTTTATAATATAAAATAATAAGGTTTTGTACCCTTTTACACCTTACCCCCTTCCACTTGTATCCATTTTTTTTTCTTTCTAGATACTTTTATTTGCTCTTCTTTTAAATAAAAATTCGGGGTGTTATAAAAAGGAAGTCGAAGATTACTCTGATGAATACTACAAGAAGATAGCAAAGTTATGACTGTCTTGCTCACTGCCATACCAAACTCGATCATGGTAGGTTTTGAGCGTTGCGGTACAACCAAAGAACTCTTTGATGCTTTGAAGTTAATGTACTCTAGTTCCTCAGAATCCAAAGAATCCAAGAAAGATGCTCTAAAGCAACAGTTCAAGAACTTCACCTACATTGATGGTGAAAACTTGAGCCAACAATACTTTAGATACATGGATCTGATAGCATCTCTGCAGTCCGTGGGTGTAACTCTTGAAAAGAGAGACATAGTAAGGAAATTAATTAGTGCTCTTCCTCGTGAATGGACTTTCTATTGTGTTTCCATCAGGAATCTGAAAATCTTGGAACACTCACTATGATTGAACTATATGGAATCCTTGATGGATACCGTATGGAGATGGAAAATCTGAACAAGCCGCAGATGAATGGCAGCTAAACCACTCCTGTCAGCAATGCTCTACATGTTGCTGAAGGTGCAAGAACTCCCCAGTCCCAGATGTACCTGACTTACAACCAACAGCCATCATGTTCAGTTGGGCCTTACATCACTTTCCCTGAGACACCCGAGTGCCAATAAGCTCAACAAGGTCCTTTTCAGGAAAATTATGCTTTTGTCTTAGGAAAGGAACACTCTAGTGATCTCCAGTTCTGTTTTGATGATCTGGAGTGTTTCAGCCCAGATGATGTTTAATACATGGACATTATTCAACATATGGCTCTCCTTACCTACAGAGCAAAGAAGTTCTACAAGAGAACTGGAAGGCAATTTCCTCAGAACCCAGCAAGTAGCAAATTCGGGTTTGACAACTCAAAGGCTAAGTGTTACAACTGTAATCGACTTGGTCAATTTGCAATGGAATGCAAGGCTCTAAAATCTAATCCTAGAGCAACCCAAGCCTCTCAACATCATGCTACCACACAAGCTGCAACCAAACCAATAGAGCGAACTGCAGCTGTTGCTCAAGAAGTTGATTGGAGCTTTATGGTGCAAGATATCACTCCTTCTCAAGCTCTCATAGGCGGCTGTAGCTCAAGAAGTTGATTGGAGCTTTATGGTGCAAGATATCACTCCTGCTCAAGCTCTCATGGCCGGCACAAATGATACCAAGGTATGTGAACATCTCTATACTTCTTACTGTGTAGCTAAGGTTAAGTTGTACCAGTACTACAATTTGAAACTCCAATCTGATATTGAGTCTTTGAACATACTAAAAGCTAATTTTAAAAGAGCAGAATCTGACTATAAACTAAAAATTGAAGAGTTAGAAAACAATGCATCTACTTTAAAACATGAGCACTCCAACTACAAGGCTCAAATAAAAGACTTAGTTTCAAAGTTCACTGAGGCTCAAGCCCAACTAGTAATAGCTGAGGCTAAAGCAAAGAAGTATGCTATCCAGGAGCATAACCTCCACAACATTCTTACATCAACCTCTTACTCAAAGGAATGTTATCAAAACAAGAGTGGGTTAGGAAAAAATGAAACTGCTCCACCACATTCTTATGTGTCTATCAGACAGCCATGATATGGTACTGATGAGCAAGAGGTTCCAACAGTTGACCCACCATTCCTTGAGAAGAAGATTGATGTAACAATGCTCACCACCATACAGAAGGACAAGGTAGAAAACCTCATCCCCTCAGCTGAAAACAAACCTCTGAGCACTAAACAAAGAAAGAACACGATTCAAGCAGCCAAAAGAATTGTCAAGAAGGTGGCTGAGTCCAAAATGAAAATTTTCCTAAGGCAAAAGGGTGTCTTCATCTCAGCTGGATTCCAAGTGATTGGAAGCTCAGATTCAGGACAGGAGTATAGAACAAGTACTCCTATCCAACTGAAGGATCTGAAGCAAAAAGGGAAAGCTGTTGAAGAGGACAAGCAGACCAAGAAGCAACAGCCTGCATGTCCCACTAGCAAACACTGAATGCATAATGTGTGGTCTGCACAACCACATGGCTAAAGATTGTTTCTACAATCCTGCAAGCACACATTATGCAAACAGGCTAAAGAAAGGAGAAGCGAAGGAAGGTCTCACATTTGGACCACATAACAAGGCCCAAATGTTGAAGAAAGGAAAGCAAGCTTCCGAAGCCAAGTTGCTTTTGGAAGAAACATCTTCTTCCGAGAGGAAAGTAGCTTCGGAAGAAAAACCAAAAAAGGTTCCGAAGAACAAGAAAGCACCTCTTAAACCCTCCGAAAAGAAGACTGCTTCAGAAGAAAAGGTTGTGAAAGCTTCTTCCGAAAAGAAAGAAGCTTCGGAAGAATACTCTGCTGCCCAAGCTTCATCAAGCTCATCTTCAATGATCAACTAAAACATGGAATGGAAGATCAAAGAAGATGTTGCAGCCCAAACCTCCTCTTCCCAAACCATTATTGAACCCCTATGCTTACACTTTGGTTCAATTATGCTATCATCATTGGAAGAACCCAAGACCAACAAGGCTTGGGTTTCTAATAAAAACTAACTATTTCACCTTTGTGCAGGGACATCCATATGATAAAAATTTAAATATTTGGATTATGTATAGTGGATGCTCCAGGCACATGATAGGGAAAAGATCTCTTTTTCAACAATTTTAAAATTTTGATGGAGTTCCTGTTTAGTTTGGAGGTGAAGCCGGAGGATACATTTCTGGTAGAGGTAACGTGTCCAATGGCAAGTTAATAGTTGAAAAAGTACACTTTTTCAAACATCTTGAACACAATCTCTTAAGTGTTTCTCAATTCTGTGATCAAAAGCATCAAATTCTTTTCACAGAACAAGAGTGCATTATCCTCAAACCCGGGATGACAATTCCAAAGGAATTGGTGCTTCTTAAATCTCCCAGGAAAGGGAATATGTACAAGCTGGATATTAACAATGCTTCCCCACTGGGTGAAGTATCATGCTTTCTTTCCAAAGAAAATAGTGATGAGTCAACTCTTTGGCACAAAAGAATGCGTCATGTTAATTTTTAGACAACGAATAAATTGGCTAAGAATAACTTGGTACATGGTATGCCTAAAAATGAGTTTTTTCTGTAAAGACAACTGTGTTGATTGTCTGAAAGGGAAGCAACACAGGGCATCCCACAAATCCAAAGAAGTTAACTCTATCACTACCCTATTACACTTATTGCACGGGATCTATTTGTCCCTATAAGTATAATGGCCATTGGAAGGAAATCATACTACCTTGTGATAGTTGATGATTTTACTACATTCACATGGGTATTCTTCTTAAAAACTAAGGATGAAAATGCTGAAACTTTAAAATCTTTTATTCTTAAGATAGAAAATCAAATTGATCACAAGGTCAAGATAATCAGAAGTGACCAATGATTTGAGTTTAAGAATCAAGTTCTTGACTTATTTTGTAACTCAAAAGGGATTACCAGACAATATAGTGCTCCCAGAACTCCTCAACAGAATGGTGTTGCTGAGAGGAGGAATAGGAAACTTATTAAGGCTACAAGAACCATGTTGGCTAATTCAAAGCTGCCTCTAACTTTCTGGATAGAGGCAGTCAGTAGTGCATGCTATGTGCAAAACATGCTTCTTATTGTTAAGCCCCATGGAAAGACCCCTTATGAGTTATGGAATAAGAGGCTACCATTCATTGGCTTTCTAAGGTCCTTTGGCAGAAGATGCACCATACTTAACACAAAGGAAAATTTTGCAAAATTTGCTGAAAAGTCAGATGATGCTAACTTTGTGGGATACTCTTCAAGCTCCAAAGCTTATAGAGTATACAACATTAAGAATCAACAATTTGAGGAATTATCTAATATAGTTGTAAATGAGCACACTTCTTGTGTTAAGGGAATTGGACCTGACCATATTTTTAACTTAGAATTATTTCCCAACTATTCTAAACAATCTTGTGAGAATGTTTCAGCTGGATCAAGAACTCAAAGTGACTCTGTTGATAATCAACTATTTGAGTTGCCCAGACCTATTCCAAACTCACCAAGAAGAAACGAAGAACAGGGTCCCACCTCTGCAAGTCCTGAAAGTCTGAATATTTCAGGAAACAATGGAGCTTCAACCAGTTGTCAGCAAAATGAGCATCAAAATTCATCAAATGACAACTCAATATCTCAGCACCAAGCTGATGAAGATAGCTATCTGGAGGAACAGGAAACTGATGATGTTATCTTACTGCAAAACATCATTGATACTGTCACTCATTCATTCAATCAGTCCACATTGAATGAAATAGAGACATCAGCTGGAACCTATGATGGTAATCCTGATATGAATCATTCAAACCTGGATGTATCTATGCAACTAGATGTAATTCCTGGGATCAGGATTCATAACACTCATCCAATTGAAAAACATCATTGGGGAAGTCTCAGAAAGTGTGAGAACAAGGAGACAAACTCACAATGGGAATGTCTGCTTGTACTCATGCTTTCTCTCTCAAATGGAACCTAAAAAGGTAGAAGCACCCCTCAAGGACAACAATTGAGTTGAATCAATGCAAGAGGAATTGCTTACTTCAAAGGCAAAAGGTGTGGAATCTATGTCCACTACCCCCTAGTCAAGTTCCCATTGGCATAAAGTGGGTGTTCAGGAAAAAAAGAGATGATAGAGGTTTGATTATCAAGAACAAAGCTAGACTTATAGTTCAAGAATACACACAAGAGAAAGGAATGGATTACACTGATGTCTTTGCACTTGTTTCAAGACTTGAGGCTGTAAGAATCTTTCTTGCTTTTCCTGCATCCAAGAAATTCACAGTGCATCAACTTGATGTCAAATGTGCATTCTTGTATAGGGACATCGACAGAGAAGTCTATGTGTGTTAACCACCTGGTTTTGAAGACCCACAGCACCCCCACCATGTGTGCAAATTAGATAAACCACTATATGGGCTGCATCAGGCACCAAGGCTGTGGTATGAGACATTGTCTTAATTTCTTCTCAAGAATGGCTACACCAGAGGCACCATAGACAAGACATTATTCATAAGAAGATTATGGAAGGACATGTTGCTGGTTCAAGTGTATGTTGATGACATCATATTTGGTTCCTCAAATGACCAAATGTCTAAAGACTTTGAAAGCATCATGAGAAAGAAGTTCGAGATGAGTTCCATAGGAAAGATGGATTTCTTCCTAGGAATTCAAGTGAAGCAAATGGAAGATGGCTTCTTCATAAATCAATCTAAAATTTTAGAAGGATTTGAGATGGAGGATTGTAAAACCAGCTAAGACACCTATACAAAGAAATCATAATCTCAGTCCTAACTTTGAGGGGGAGGATACTGATCAGCATCAGTACAGGGCAATTATTAGATCTCTGATGTATCTCATTACAAGTAGACCTGATATCATGTTTGCTATATGCATATGTGCATGATATCAAGCTGCTCCCAAGGTGTCTCACCTCATCGCTGCTAAGAGGATACTTAGATACCTCAAAGGAGATCCCAAACTGGGCCTTTGGTATCCTAAGAACAAAGACATCAACCTTTATAGTTATACTAACAGTGATTATGGTGGTTGTAACATCAACAAGAAATCCACATCAGGTTCTTGGTGGAAGGATCATCTCCTGGCAATGTAAGAAGCAATCATGTGTCTCTACATCAACTTCTGGGGCTGAATATATTGCTATTGCTAGCTAGCTGCCTTTGCTGAACTACTATGGATTCAAAATCAGATGTTAGACTATGGGTTCAACTTCATGGAGACTCCCATTCACATAGACAACAAGAGTGCTATCTCAATCACTAAAAATCCGGTCAAGCACTATAAGACAAAGCATATCGACATTAGGTATCATTCATTAGAGGTATTAATGAGACAAATATGATCAAGTTGGTCAAAGTTGACTCAAATGAACAATATGCTGATTTGTTCACCAAAGCTTTTGATGAACAAAGATTTAAGTATTTAATTACAGCTATTGGGATGATAAACCTTGACTGATTATTTTGTACAAAATGTTAAGTATAATGTGTCTATTTACAACATAAGCCCTGTTACAAAATGTATTTCTTCAAACTTTTTTTGAAGTATAAACTCTTCTGAAGATAAATTTACCCTCGGAAGATAGTCGTAATCTTCTTCCGAAGGAGAATTCTCTAATCCAGACACATCTTCCTAATAGAGTTATGATTCGAAAGACAAATTGATCATAGATCAACTTTCTTCCGAATGAAACTTTCTACTTCTACGGAACCACATTTTCACTTCGAAAGCAAAATAGCCTTTATGATAGATTTTGCTTCGAAAGCAAATTTGGCTTCGGAAGACAGTCAGAAGAGAGAAACTTAAAAGTTCTCTCGGAAGCAGGTATTGTCGGAAGAATACTTTAAAATTGTAACGGAAACATTTGGGTCCCACTTTGGAAAAAGTAAGATTTTCTGGAAGATTATTGGAGTCTTTTGAATAAAACATCCTTACCGCCTCTGTTAAATCAAGCCACATAGTGTCATTTCACCTTATCGGTTTGATCTGTTTCCCTATATTTAAAGGACTCCAACTCTCTTTTATACTTTCTTTACCACTGTCGACACCCTAGCCTACTATTTCCACCATAATCTTCAAGCTTGAATTCCCTCCTTCTCAAAATTCTCAAACAATGGCTCTAAACCCGCAACATAACAAGATTGCAATCCTTGATTCATCTACGGATAGTGACTTTGCTCAAATCATATAGTTCCTCACACAATCCATATACCTTCCCGCCCTCACAATAAACCCCACCATCTACTCTAACCATATGCCTGACCTTTGGACAAATGGCCAGAATGAAATCATCAACAATGAAAGGGTAATTCATTCGAGAGTCTATGGACAAGAGATAGTGGTGAGTGAAACCACTATCATGGAACATTTGGAGCTTCATGATACTGGAGCCCCAACTAAATTTCCAAGACCTGATTTAGAAGACACCTATGTTCAAATGGGATATGGAGGTGATGAAGTAAGTCCACTGTCTATAAATTTAACTTCTCCTATAACTGGAAGTACTTACTACACATCATCCTTCATAGTTTGTCTAATAAATCAAGAGGTTGGGATCAAATCCCTTATTAACTAGGATGTTTAGTTCATAGGTTGGTCAAAGGCCTGAGGTTCAACTATTCCAGGTTTGTTTTGAATAACTTAAGGGGAAATCTCATCAAGAATACATTCTACATGTATCCTTGATTTATTCAGCACTTTATCAACTATGAACTAGACCTGGATCAACTAGAATATAAAGATATTCTAGTAGTTCCTCAAATGAGGCCGGGTATCCTCCGAATACTAAAAAAGATATCAACCAATTTCATTGGACGGTTCACTCCTCTGCTTCAAGATATTCTTGAGCCTATCGCTCTTGGTGACATCCCTGTTCAACCAACAGGTTGTGAAACCCACACTAGACATCGCCACTCCACTCCAAAAGGCCTCCTTAACTGTCAAACATCTTTACCACAAACATCCCAAGTGAACCCTTGTTCAATCTACTCTTATTGAACAAGCCCCCTCTGTTCAGCCTAAAAAGGCTAGAGTGGAACACCGGGCTCCCACTCAGCCTGAGGTCCAACTTTCTCAGCGTTAAGTCTCCTCAGTCTCAACCTGATGAGCCTGTCACCCAAACCTCAAGCCCTCAGGATGAGTCACAATACTTTCATGAGCAACCAAAAAGGGACAACCACATCACTGGCTCTGAGCCATTAGATGCTGACCAAGGTCCCGGTTCATTAGGAGTACCTACCATATCCTTCATTGACCTTTTAACCCAAACTGATGAGGATTTCATGTTTCCTCAAAGCTATGAAGTTGATCTACCACACCTTTCTTTAGATCAACAGAGCCAAAGGAAACCTCTGATTTCTGACCCACATCAGCAACCATTAACTGAGGTGAGTCCCACCGGTGTGTAAGGGACTCATGTAGGCTTAGCTGCCACTACTAAGATTCTCTCATTGAGCTCACAGGATAGTGGTAACATCTATGAGATTGAGCCTATGTCAACTTTGCCCATTGACATCTTTAAAAGAGATATCATTGAGCAAAGGAATCCAGGGTGCCAAGAAACCACTACTGGTGATGAGGATGTACACACTAGGTATGTTGTCTCATCTCCCTGTGATTTTTCACATGAAGATGAGGGAAGACTGAAACTCACCATTGAGTACCTGCTCTCTAAGGTCTCAGACCTTGAATTCAAGGTTAGTATCTTAGAAAACAGGTTTGCCACTTAGCAACTTGAGATTGAAGATCTCAAGGCAAAACTAGCTGAGACACAGATTGAGAAGTCTGTCAGGCATGTACCAACTCAGGTTTCTTTAAGTTCTTCTAGCTCATCTACTTCTCAAGATGATGCTACCAAAAGGGGGAGAATATACAGAAACAAGCTCAGGAGGAACCTCAAATTTCTGAGGAACCTCAATCTTTGACTCTTATAACTTTATCCTCCCTTTACCCTCCATAAAAGCAATCATCTACTGTTTTCCCACAACCACCTCCTTTGACTTTTCAAGTGGACCCAAGGATGCTCATCAACCTTCACAAAATTTTTACATAGTTTCTGATGAGCTCCTCTCTTGAACAACCATCCTCTGATGTTGTCATAACCTACTTTGGAGCAAAAGAGCTAGTTTCTGATAAGCTCCTCTCTTGAACAACCATCCCCTGATGTTGCCATAACCTACTTTGGAGCAGAAGAGCTTCAAAGGCTTAGTGCACCACCTACCACTCAGATGGAAGTTGGTCAACCTAAGGTAACTATGGAACCTGAGATTCATTTCTAAGGGGAAATAGGGATCGATGGCCCAGCAACTACCTCAGTTGGGACAGATGGTGCAACAACATCAATATCTTCCGAAGTAGAAGTTCAAGCTGCAGAAGTGATTGCTGGCTTATCATCTCTATCTAATGAACTGATTCTCACAGAGTCCATCCTTGATCTAGCCTCTGAGGTGAAAAGTGAGGACTTCCTTACAACTCCTATCCTTCAACAAATACCACAAGATCAACCACAAACTTCTCAACCTCATCCTTAGTCCTCTCAATCTCAACCCTCAAAACCAGAATCTCCAAAGGAAGTATCTCCTCATGATTACAAATGTGAAAGGAATATGACTGATGAAGAACTTTGTGAGGATGAGAGGTTAAACAAATTCAGAATAAAGGGTAGACTCCCTACTGAGAAGTTATTGGCTGTAAGCAGTAAAGCAGCAGCAACATCTCAGGAGTCTATCAATGAAAAGAAGAGGTTAGATGTGATTGACAGGCTTATCAACATGGGAGTAGCAAATGAAGAAATGGTAATACTCCCACTTTATGAGCTTGTCAAATTGGAAGAGGCAACCTTGTTGCAAAGAGAAAAGGAGAATGCAGCAAGGTTGGCTAAGGAGGAGAAGGCAAGGAAGATGAAAGAAGAGGCTGAACTGAAGAAGAGGATGGAAAGGATAGCCTTCTTATGCTTAAGAGGTTATTCTCAGGAGGAATTAAGTCCTCATGAGAATGAGATGATTTTGCTTCTTGTCAACAGAGAACAGGATCAAATCAGTAAGGAAAGAAAGAAAGCTACTAGGGAGAAAGCAAGGGAGAGAAAGAAGAAGGAAGAAGAGGCCAAGCTTGCAGCTGCCAAGAAAGTGGGTGATAAAGACTGGATGAAGGCTTATCTCAGGGCACATGGCTTCACTGGTAGGCAAGTTGGGCCAATGTCAGAGAAGACCCTACAACGACATGTCAGTGATATCAAAGCTGACACTCGCTTAGGAAGAAAGAAAGAGGTATCTCGGGAGATACAAAGGTTAAAACCCAAACCACAACCCACAACAACTGAAATCATCACTGAACCTATACCCTTCTCTTTCCACATCAAAATTGAACCCATCACTTAACCATACACCCCTGAACCCACACCATCCACCTTACCACTGCCATCTTCCTCTGCCTCTCAACAACCCCCACCACCACACATTCCACAACCCAAAACACAACCTAAAATCCAATCAATACCTAAACCATCCTCTGAACCATCCAAAACTCCAACCTTAGAAGAGATTAGGGATATCAAAAGGAAACTCAACAACTACTCATATGTGAGTAGCATCTCTTATGAGGAAGGATTTCTCATATTAAAATACATTGATGGATCCTCAAGCTCCCTCACAAGAAATGCCTTTCTAGATCTACCCTAAGAGACTCTACACCAATCACTCAATCTTCTAGCCTTAAGCTCTGACTCATTAAATGAAGAAGAGAATAAGCTAAGAAGAAGATTAGTAAACCTACTAGACACTAGGAACGGGGATAGACTGCGAACTTGCCCTCATTCCTCGGAAGAAAATTATCTAGTGGAGGGTTAATGAACCTTCTCACAACTTCGTTATGGAAAGGGAGAATGGAGAGGTAATCAAGTTCAATGCCTTATCTCTGCTACACTTAAGCAGATTCGATATTATTGAGTTAGCAGAGAGACCATTCACAAATCCCTCTAACTCCACGATATATGCTCGCATCAGAAGATATATCGACAGCCTTCATCTTACCGAATTAAATAAAAGGCAAGAACTGAAGAGGAGTTAAAAATTGAAGAAGGAAGTGTAGTTTTGGTAGCATCAGCCTAGGGGGAGTTTGTTGGATCTACTGAGGCTGATGCAACCAAAACAACACTTTGAAGAAATCTGTACAACTAAGAGAAGTCTTCCGAAGGCAATGCTGCAACTTCCGAAATAGTGATCTTCCGAAGAGCTTCCGAAGACTAAACTCAGTCTTCCATGACTTAGAAGATATTCTTCCGAAGTAGACACTTAGAAGTTGGAAGATAAAGTCTTCCAAAGACAAAGCCTCGGAAGAAGCTGAGTCTTCCGAAGTATAAATGATTCGGAAGAACTTATTCTTCCAAAGCGATTTTAACATTGTAAGAATCACAGTATGAACCAGTGGACAAAGCATGGTCCAACTAACACTTGCTGCCTACTCTAATTCTCTGCAAGATGCTTTCCACGTTCATGTGGTTGACCTTACATTTGTCCATTGTTCACCATTCCTTAGCTAGTACAGCTGCTACCTTTAGTTGGTGACCAAAAGGTAAGTCATGAACCTATCATGACTGCCTTAACTTAGATAATACTTTATCTAAGATACCCTACCTCTAGCAATGTAGTATTTGTTTATAAGTAAGTCCCAGCATGTTATCTACGTATAACAAGCTGTAGATAGTAGAATATACAGTCGCTCATTGTAACTTTGTATCCATGCTTCTGTATGAGTCTTGTAATGCTTAGTTGAGAGACAATATATACAAGTATCTTGAAACCAATTCTTATGTGCTTTACTTGTTATATTATTATCAACTGAGTTCTTGATTCTGTATTAATCAAACGAGTGATATTTTAACAGTCTGTAAGAAACATTAAATGCTGAGAAAACAATATCGATCCTGCAGATATACCTATATGTGTATATATATATATATATGTGTATATATATATATATATGTATATGTGTGTGTGTATATGTATATATATATATGTGTGTGTATATATATATACACACACACATAGATGTGTGCATACATATATATGTATATATATATATACATATACATATATATATATACGTATACATATATATGTATATATATATGTATGTGTATATGTATATATATACGTATACATATATATGTATATATATATATAGATATATATATATATATATGTATGTGTGCATATATATATGCACGCATACATATATATATACATAGATATGTATACGTAGATATATGTATATACATATATGTGTATATATATGTAGGTGTGCATATATATATATATATATATATATATATATATATATATATATATATAT
>BJCO01737852.1:0-17992 GCA_018326465.1 Flaveria floridana
GGAATCAAGCAATCAATGAACATAGAACACTTAATATACTCATAAATGCATTCTTGTATTG
Source organism: Flaveria floridana (assembly GCA_018326465.1). Classification (NCBI taxonomy): domain Eukaryota; kingdom Viridiplantae; phylum Streptophyta; class Magnoliopsida; order Asterales; family Asteraceae; genus Flaveria; species Flaveria floridana. Next base: position 62 of record BJCO01737852.1, read on the forward strand.
ATTAGATGAACTGTTACAAAATAAATGCTAGGGTTTTTAGCATGCTACAGTAACAAGACAGCTAATCTGTATATTCTGTTTGTCTATTCTTCGTAAAACACAAAGGTTTCAGATGTCTCAAAAGATGCAAAAGTCACCTCACATACGAGGTTTCTATTCTATTTATAGGCTGACTAACAGCTTGTACAAAAAGACTAAACTACCCTTAGTCTAAGTCTTTATCAGCATTTGTCTGTTGTCCATCCGCATTGACTAATGCGGATGAGTAGTTCTTCATCAGCATTGTTCTTTTAGGCGCATTGGTGTTTGGTCATCAGCATTAGTTAATGCGGATGAGCAAACACTGCCGCATTTGTTGTTGACCATCCTCATAGGTTAATGCGGATGAACAAATGGCTTGTCGGCATTTTATCAACTGTCCGCATTAGTTAATGTGGAAGAACAAATGCTTTGTCCGCATTTGTTCTTGGTCATCAGCATGAACTAATGCGGATAGACGATACTTGTAATCTTGTGCAGAATCTTCTTCATGTGCACTTCTTATTGGACTTGGGGAGAAATCAGCAGAACAACCATCCACCACTTGAATTGGCATGTATGATCCTTTCAGGGTCCAACACACACACATACGGGTAATAAAAACCCATTTTATGAAAACATATTTACATGCATTTCCAGCCCCAAAATCAGTTAAAATATGTTAAAAAGGGGTTCTAGAACTCACCTTTAACAACTTTCAGGCAAGGCTTCTTCAAACCCAAATGCAAAAGGAGTTCAAACACCTAAAACCCACGAAAACACACAACCCAAACATACAAACACGTATAAGCACAAACCCGAGACTGAAACCCAACAAGAACGCTTAAAACTTCAAATTCTTACCTTGAATTTAGCCTTCTTGTTCTTCTTCTTCAAAAAGCTTGAATTTTGCTCTTTCTCTCTCTACAAACCGAATGTCAAAGGTGATGTGCAAGGTGTATGGGCGGCCATACTCCTTTTGTACAAAATATCATATCTTATTTTGTACTTTTGACACATTTAACCCCCCAACTTGGGTTAAATAGCATTTTCCACTTTTATTATTCTTTTACAACCTTTTAAAAATATCCGGGTGTTACAAGTCCAGCCCCTTATATAGGTTTCATCCCCAAAACCTGTTCTTCCTTGAACAGATATGGGTAATGTTGCCTCATCTCCTCTTCAGTCTTCCACGTAGACGCATAAGAGGAACCGCTTTATTCCTTAACCTCTTCTCTCTACGATCAATGATTTCCACTGGTTGCTTCACATAGTTGAGCCGTTCATCTACTTTGATATCTTCCAGTGGTACAACCATATTCTCGTCTACCAAACACTTCCGCAAATGAGATACATGGAATATCGGCTGAATTCCACTTAACTCATCGGGTAGTTCTAACCTATAGGCCACCTCTCCTACTTGAGCAATTATACTGAAAGGCCCTATGTACCTCGGGCTCAACTTTCCCCGCTTTTTGAAAAAAATGATACCCTTCCAAGGTGAGACTATCAACATAACCCTATTACCCACATGGAACCCAATCGGTCTACGTCTCTTATCAGCATACGACTTCTGTCTATCCTTAGCTGTGTTCATAAAGGCTTTGATCTTTTCTAGCTTCTCAATCGTAGCTTCGATCACCTCAATACTTCCTAACTCTTTCTGACCAATGTCACCCCAAAAAACAGGTGTCCTACATCTCCTACCATAAAGCATCTCGTATGGTGGCATGCCAATGCTGACATGATAGCTATTATTGTACGAGAATTCTGGCAAATGGTCATCCCAACTTCCTCCAAAATCGATCATGCACGCTCGAAGCATGTCCTCGAGTGTCTGGATCGTCCTCTTAGACTGACTGTTCGTCTAAGGAGGATAAGCCATGCTGATGTGTAGCCTCGTCCCCATCGCATGGTTAAATTTCTTCCAAAGCAGATGTAAACCGAGTGTCACGATCAGATACAATAGACACCGGTAGACCATGATGACCTACAATCTCTTTGATAAATAAATCCGCAAGTCTCTCAGAGGAATACGTCTCTCGGATCGGTAGGAAGTGAGCACTCTTTGTCAAACGATCAACTATCACCCATATGGCATCATACCCTCTCGGGGTACGCGGTAACTTCGTAATAAAGTCCATGGTGATATGTTCCCACTTCCACTCGGGTATATCCAAAGGTTGGACTTTCCCATAAGGTTTCTGATGCTCCGACTTCACTTGCAAACAAGTAAGGCACTTACTCACGTATTCTGCTACGTCACGCTTCATACCCGGCCACCAATAATTCTTCTTCATATCATGGTACATCTTGGTAGCACCAGGATGAATCGAGTATCGAGTCTTGTGAGCCTCATCCATGATCTTTCCACGTAAGTCCCCATAACAAGGAATCCACATCCGCCCGTATCAGGTTCTAACCTTGAGAATGTTTTCACCCAACTCTGCGACTAGGCCTCTCATCCTTTCAGAGTTAAGATGATCAACTTTCAATGCCTCATCTTGAAACTCCTTGACATGTTTCGTCACATCAGAGGTCATAATCAACTGATAAGCCTTCACCCGAATCAGCTCGGGTCTCTCCTTTCGGCTAAGGGCATCTGCCACCACGTTGGCCTTGCTCGGATGCTAATGGATCTCGCAATTGTAATCCTTTATAAGCTCCAACCATCGCCTCTGCCTCATATTCAAATCTTTATGCTCGAAGAAGTACTTTAAGCTCTTATGGTCGGTGAAGATTGTGCACTTTGTCCCGTATAAGTAGTGCCTCCAAATCCTCATCACGAAAACCACAATAGCAAGTTCTAGATTGTGCATAGGATAGTTTGACTTCGTGGGTTTCCAGCTGTCGGGATGCATAGGCTATTACCCTTCCATGTTGCATCAACACGCAACCTAGCCCAGAATAAGAAGCATCCAAATATACCACTAAGTCGTCACTCCTTTCGGGTAATGTCAAGACAGGAGATTGTGTTAGTATCACCTTTAACTCCTCGAAAGCATCCTCCTGTTCTCGACCCCACACGAACTTCACATCCTTGCGAGTCAATTTGGTCAAAGGTGAGGCTATCTTTGAAAAGTCTTGAATAAATCTCCTGTAGTAGCCCGCCAATCCCAAGAAGCTACAAATCTCAGATGGCATCTTTAAAGACATCTGTTGCACCACGACCTCAACCTTTGCCGGGTCAACCATGATTCCGTCAACATTTACCACGTGACCCAGAAATTGCACCTCACGCAACCAAAAAGCACACTTGGAAAACTTGGCATACAAATTTTCCTTTCTCAACGTCTCCAGCACCCCCCGAATATGATCGGCATGCTCCTCTTCGCTCTTCGAATAATTCTGGATATCATCGATAAATACAATCACTGATTTATCTAACATCGGCCGACACACTCGATTCATCAAGTCCGTAAAGGTAGCTGGCGCGTTAGTCAATCCAAAAGACATAACGAGAAACTTGTAGTGTCCATAACGCGTGCAAAAAGTTGTCTTAGGAATGTCTTGCTCCTTCACCTTTAATTGATGGTAGCCAGATCGAAGATCTATCCTCGAGGACCAATTGGCACATGGAGCTGATCAAACAAGTCATCAATCCTCGGTAATGTATACCGGTTCTTCACCGTCAACTTGTTCAATTCACGGTAGTCAATACACATCCTCATACTACCGTCCTTTTTCTTTACGAACAAGACCAGAGCACCCTAAGGAGAGATACTCTGTCTAATGAAACCCTTATCAAACAACTCCTACAGTTGCTCCATTAATTCCTTTATCTCGGTCGGAGCCAACTGATACGGTGCCTTAGCTACAGGCTGAGCACCGGGCATCAAGTCAACCTAAAATTCGATTTCACGATCCGGTGGCACACCTGATAGATCCTCTGGGAACACATCGGGAAAGTCACACACCACCGGTACATCGGACAATTATGGTGATGACGTGTTCACATCCTTCACGTATGCCAAATAGGCACTACATCCACGCCTCATGCACTTTCCCGCCACCGCCATCGAAATCACCTTCAGAATCATTGTAACTCGATCATCATATATCGTCACTAAAATCCAGTCAGGCGCTGTCAGTCTAATCATCTTCTTGCAACACACAATGTTCGCCTTTCAGTCCGCTAACCAATCCATTCGTAGGACTACATCGAACCCGCCTAAGGTCATCACAAACAGTCTAGCAGGAAACTTATGACCTTCTAGTTCTATGTCACAACCATCAATCAAGTCAGAAATCTTGGTAGACTTATCTATGGTAGTTTCTACATCGGAGGGCTCTTCAATACATCTACTACTAAAAGGAAAATTAGCACAGAAAGCAGCTGATATAAAACTCCTACTAGCACCAGAATCAAATAACACAGAAGCAAGAGTTTGGTTTACTAGAAACGTACCTGACACCAGCCCATGGCTTCTTGCAGTCCCTACTCATGTGGCCTTCCTCACCGCAGTTATAACATCATATAAGTCCACACACCTTCGCCACATGACCGGGCTTCCCATATTTGAAGCATGCATTCATCCCCCACTTGCACTCACGCACGTGCTCTCTTCCACACTTACTACACTTTTTCATCCCCGAACTTGGGGACACCATCCTCCGGTCATTCACTCTCCTCCTTTTATTGTTTGGAGTGAAACTACCACGTCCAAACATCTTCTTTCCCCCTCTCTGCTCACCATCACCCGTCCTCTTCACCTCGACTTCCGCCATTTCCCTCTCATCATATAACCTACCCGCCAGGTCCACCACCTTTGAAAGGTACCCGGCCAGGCAGTGATCAAATGCCTAGGTACGTCAGCTAGCAATCCTTGTATGTACTTCTTAATCTTCCGTGAAACCGGCGTCACCTGATCCGACACCAACCTCGCTATCTCATTGAACTAGGTGGTGTATTGCTGGTGTGTCATGGTACCAGCCTCCAACTGCTGGAACTCCCTCTCTATTTTGTCGAGTTCTCGATGAGGACAGAATTACTCGATCACTAGTTTCTTCAACTCCAACCACCTCATCTTGCTAATGGCCCTGCCACCCTCGGCCTGGACAATATTGTCCCACCAACATAAGGTCGTATCTACAAATGAGTGGGTAGCAAACTTCACCCTCTGGTCTTCTCAACACTCGCTAATGTCAAGTACCGCTTCCATTTGTCTCACCCATTAGTGAGCAGCAGCAGCGATGCCATTCCCATCGAAGGTTTCCCTTTGCACGTTTGAAATGCCCTATAGTTACAGCCTCGTGCTACCTCAGGCACAGGCTCTTCTTCTTCCTCCTCGTCGGTAGAGACAACCGCTCAGTCTCCTCTTACTCTCACCCTCCCGAGGACCTATTCCTCTCTTTCCTTTCTCCTTCCCTTACAGCCTATATTACTTCGGTCACTACAGACGGTAAGATCATCCGCATGACTTGGTGAACCTCCTCCACCACAACCTCCTTCACTGAGGCTCTCAAATTAGCACTCTCATCACCGCCCTCTGGATGAGGGGTCTCAGGCTCTTCATGAACCACGTCTTTAGCTCTAGGCCTTCTTTTCTTGACCCGTGGTGCAGCACCACGTCCACCCTGTGCTCCACCCCTAGAGGCCTTAGAATATCTACCTCCAGCCATCCTCTAATCACTATAAGATTCAAACACTAACACGGTCATTCAAGGTAATAGCTAAGTTTATGTTAAGTGTAGTAAGTTCCTAATTACATTGGCCAATTGTGATTAGCCACTTACTTTACTCTTCATACCCTAAGCATTTCCTATCCTGACTACATCAGTATCTAAATGTACTAAGGCCAAACAGATCAAATAACATGCGCACATAATACCGGTTAACATTAAATAAAATACGTGATGGCACCTAGCTACTCGGACTGGCATCCCTTCCCTTTGTCGCATTCTCTGTTTAAGTTTAGGTTTCTTTTGAAAATATTTACCCATTTCACTTAAACTTTGGCTCTGATACCAACTTCTAAGGCCCCATTCCCTGGCACCTCATAGTTGGTCATTCATCGCACATAAGTCATTCAATATACATTTATTTAAAACATCACAGTGGAATAACTTAAAACCATTTTATATATTAGTGACAACTTTTTCAAAGTAATACAATCTAGTAACTGTTACAAAATATCATAATTGCATTGCATCACAAAAACGTCATTGTTATACAATGGATGCCATCCCCCAAAAAAATCCCAAGTAGCTACCCCATGCCATCCTCAGCAACAATCACCTGCCAACTGGAAAATACATAAAAGGCAGTATTGCTGAGTGAGTTCTAGTTTTATAAATTATATATTACCTTTTGCTCATTAAAACATTTTCTTTACTATCATACATGATCACACACCATACGTACAACAAGGTACTATTTATTATCTTCCTTCATCGTTCGATTTGTACATATCATATATTTTGTACTTATCATACTATTTGTACATTGTTTATTATTTTTCACTTCTATCTAGATCCTGTTAGGCATTACCCTCCTCATGGCAGGCAACCACGATTTCTGAGGTCGAATGACAAGGATCCCGTTTCGTACCTTATTATTATCTTTCGTTAACGTTCTTTTCATACATTATCACTTCGTTCGTTACATACTTTATCGTCTCGCTTGTTTCGTACTACTTCAAGATCCTGTCAGGCTTTTCCCCTATCGCGGTTCGAAACTGCCATTCCGAGCACAAAGCTCCTTTACTAATTGGCACGAAGCCCGTGGCCCGAACCCACAATTCTAGGCACAAAGCCCCGTTACTGTTGGCATAAAGCCCGTGGTTAGAAACCACCATTCTGGGCACGAAGCCTCATTTCTAAGTGGCATAAAGTCTGGGGTTGAATGACAAGGATCTCGTTCGTACTATGGGTTCAGTCACCTACACTGTTCCCCCCTGTGTTTGAACCCTCATGGGTTAAATTCGCATGTTATAACACACAGTTGAGCTATCAACTCACAAAGAGTTGAAACCATTCTTTCTTTCTTCTTGCAAGCCTTTTCTTTCTTACGTTACGTTTCACTTTCCATCTCTGTTATCTCTCTTTTCATTGGGTTATACTTTACATTCATTCACTCTTTCGTCATATTACGTAAAGTAATAACACAATACTTAACGTATGTTATACTACAATATAAATACGTTTCGAAAACTAATAAAAGGATAAAAACTTATATACAAAGGCATGTCACACATTAATCATATTATCATGCATATACTATTCATAAACCCTAACTTATTCATGCTTAGAATAGTCCAAAACAGTCCACTAGTCAAACTATGGTCAAACCCTAAAATTCTGTTTTTCCTAAAAATTCAGAAATAATTTTAAGTGTTTAGGCGCATGAGGACTATTTGGGTGTTTCAGCCCTGTTTGGGCGTTTTACCACTATGTAGGCGCCTTAGCTTATACTTGATCATTAACACTTAGGTGCACGGGCCTTATGGGCACATGGGCACTATTTAGGTGCATGGACCTAACTTAGGTGCATGGGTACTTAGGCGTTCGGACACTATTTAGGCTCATGGACTTTGGACGTCTGGGAACACTTAGGCAGGTTTGACTATTGGGTGCATGGGCCACTATTTAGGTGCATGGGCAACCAACTTATACCTAATCAACCTAATTCAGTGTGCAACCAACATGCATCATGGTCTAAGCTTATTACTAATATTCTAAGCATCATAATACGAACATAACAACATATCAATCCCAAACTTACACTCACCCACATACACATTCATACATACACATACGGGTAATAAAAACCCATTTTATAAAAACATATTTACATGCATTTCTAGCCCCAAAATCAGTTAAAACATTTTAAAAAGTGGTTCTAGAACACACCTTTAACTGCTTTTAGGCAAGGCTTCTTCAAACCCAAATGCAAAAGGAGTTCAAACACCTAAAATCCACCAAAACACACAACCCGAACATACAAACATGTAGAAGCACAAACCCAAGACTAAAGCCAATCAAGAACGCTTAAAACTTCAAATTCTTATCTTGAATTCAGCCTTCTTGTTCTTCTTCTTCAAAAAGCTCGAATTCTGCTTTTCTCTCTCTATAAACCGAATGCAAAAGGTGATGTGCAAGGTGTATGGCGGCCATACTCCTTTTGTACAAAATATCATATCTTATTTTGTAATTTTGACACATTTAACCCCCCAACTTGGGTTCAATTTCACTTTCCACTTTTATTCTTCTTTTACAACCTTTTAAAATATTTGGGTGTTACAAAATAGATGAGCTAGAACTGTAGCTTTAACATTTTGAGACATATATATTGGAATAGGACTAGTTTTAGTTATACCTGATCTACAAACATCTTGTTTCATAGGGTTAGCATCATTTGGAAATTTATTTTTTAAAGAATCAAGTTTTAATTTCTTCAAATATATAATCTTCATTATCTATATTGCATTGTGAATCAAATCTGTTTTTTAAAATCAATTTTCGAGTCAGAAGATGTTGTAGTAACTTTTTTCTTTTAAAATCTTTGGCACTATGAATGATTTTTACGTTTAACTTATTTTTTTGTAGAATCGGTTGAACAATCAGTCTTGAGAGTAGAAAAATTAGACTTTTCATTGAATAATAGTGATGGATTACAAATAGATATATGCAGGATTGGTGTTGGCCTCACAACACAAGTTTATCTCACAAGCTCACTTAATCTCACTCAGTTTGATGAAGCAGAATTTCTAACTATGTTCACAAGTAATATAATAAGTTAATAAGAGCAAATGAACACAAGAATAGTTTTTCAAGATACTTGTATATATTACTTCTCAACTCAGTATTACAAGACTCTTACAAGCATAGTTACAGTTATAATGAGAAACTATATATACTACTATCAATAGTCGGTTATACTTATATAAAAAGCTAGAATTTACAACTAGACAAATACTACATTACTAAAATTAAATTGTAGGGGTTTATCCTAGAGGCTTGGGAAATCTAATCAAGATGAAGATTAAGATCAAAGTCCATGCGAGAATCGAAGTTACCGCGTGAAACTGCTGTAGCTTCAGGATCAACAAACTTGAATCAAATCATGAAGAATTGGATCAAAATATGATAATCACAATCAAAACCCTTTGATCTTCAATTAGATTGCTAATAATGTGTTTACAAATTAATCCCTCAATCTATTGGTCATGCAACCATTAACCAAACCCTAAAAGATTATTCATAAAATATGAATTTATCTATGGGTCCTAAGTGGTTTTATTGTTGGGTCAGTCAAGTGCTCTGATACCAAATTGTTAGTCCAGGAGCACTTGAATCAATCAAACAACAATGAAGATTTGGATTAAACACATAAAATATGATGAACTTGGATGAACACCAAGAACAATGAATAAAACCCTTGTTTGATCCAAAAATGTGATTACAAAATAATTTGAAAGTGGAAACCCTAATCACTAGCTCATTCAAGCTTTTAACCCTAATTGTCATACTTTGCTATTTATAGTAAATAACAATTTACTAATTACACTTAGGACCCTACACTATGACAATTAGAAATTTCAACTAAAACCCAAAATGTCTAAAAACAAGATTAGATATATTTTGTCGACACAAAATATATTTATTAACAATAAACATCCTACACAAATATATCTTCAACGTCTTATCTCAAATATTCGTCCCGAACACGACATGTTGACTGTTGCGTTGACTTTGACCGTTGACTTTGTTAACTTTGTTGACTTTCACTATGTTGATAATATTAGAGTATCCTTCAGACCCAACAACTGCTTCTTGCGCGACAACAACTAGTCACTCGAGAACTAGTGTTTTCGCACGAGAACTTTATTTTTGTTATAAATAGAAGTTTAGTCTTTGTAATTAATATAAAGATAGCTTTTCATCATTTTCCTGAATTTGTACTCCTTGTAAACATTCACATTCAGAGAGTAATACACTTGAAGTTTATTTACATTTGTGTTATGTGTGTTTGATTTCACTTCTTCTTAATCCGTGATCGATTATATTCCGCATTCACTATCACGAGATCGATCTTTGTTATTGTAATGATCCTTACAATTGGTATCAGAGCTTGGTATACTCTACCTCGATTGATTAAAGATTGAAGAAGTATGATTGAAGTGTTCGTGAGCTTGAATTCATCATAATGCGAAGTATATGCTTGATTTCTGCTGAAATTGATCATTTTGAAGATAATGAAGATGCTAAACATGGTGTTCATTGATTTGATGACTCTTTAAGCTTAAAACAAGATTAATTGAATCAATTAGAGAATTAATTGAACCTAAATCTCTAATTGAACACTTGATTAATCAAATTTTAATCAAATTGGTAAAAGATTGAAGCTGGAAACCTTCAAAATCGAAGAAATCAAACAGGCGAAAACTTTGTGATTCTCTGTGAAAAGTTAAGTTTTCGTGCGACAAGTTGTTTTTGCAAGATGTTATTACAAAAGTTTGTTACAAAAGATTCCTTTTGCGCGACAACTTGAATATTTCCCAAAATTCAGTTAAAAAATTGTTCGCGCGAGAACTTTGAAGATTTCACGCGAGAAGTTAACTATTCGCGCGAGAACTTTAAGTTTAAAGATTTTTGAAGAGTTTGATTTCTGAGTTGAGAAAAATGGCTAATTTGAAGTACATCACTACCACTTTCAATCTCGATAATGAAATTGGTACAAGCACTAAGCCACATCGTTTGCTCAATAAAGAAGATTACCCAGACTGGGCATATCAGTTTGAGAACCATGTCATCTACACTGAATCCGGGATGATGAGATCTATCAAGCAAGGTCCATACATTCCGGTATATATGAATGAAAAAGGAGATTTGGTTCCTAAACTTGAACATCTATGTGATGAGGAGGATTTAAAGAGGATGGAGCTTGATGACAAAGCATATGCTTCCATCACCATGGAACTTACCACTGAGATTGCATAAAAGTCTAAAGATTATACAAAGGCTAAGGATCTTTGGGATGAAATTGAGGTACAAATCATGGAGAATAAAGAAATGAGAGAGAGCAGAAAAGACATGCTTAACCAAGAGTTCAATATGTTTAATCATATTCTTGGTGAAACTTTGGAGGTTTAGATGTCTAGGTTTGTTAAGCTGATCATTAAAATGAAGAGTGCAGGAATTACTTTGAAGAATATAGAAGTAAACAAAAAGCTGTTAAATTCTCTACCATATAGTTGGAACAACAATTGCACTACCATCAAAAGGACCAAGGAATTGTTTACCTTGTCTCTCAATGATTTCATCTCAACCATCAAGTCCTATGATATGGATGATAAGCAAAGGGCTGCTAATTATATCAACACGATGGGAGTTGAAATATCAGCATTATATGCCAAAATGGCTAGTAATCATAATTACTATGTCAGTTACTCTCAACCGTGTCAACAACGGCAACAGTCAGCAACTTCTGCTTATCAAACTATCAAAGATCAAACCTTGCCCTAATCCTTGCCTCATTACCACACTTCTCATTAAAATCATTATGTCCAAGCTTAAACCTAATCTCATACTCAAACCTACCCTAAGATTCAAGCTACTCAACCAACATAACAAGCCTTTGTTGTGAATTCTCAACCCACCAAGCAAACCATTCAGATAGCTGAAGAGCACCTAGCTCTATTTACCACTTTCATGAATAGATATGAAGCTTTTTCTGTAGGAAGGTTCAGTGCACCAAACATCTTTGTTGATCATTTGCAACAAGTTAATCCCGATGATGTTGAAGACAATGATATAAGTATCAAATGGCTATGGTGGTGTACCGAGCAAAGAACTTTGCTAGAAGAACTGGAGGAAAGGTTTTCTGTGTAAACTACTCTAGGAAGACCGGGTTTGATAATTCTAGTTTGAGATGTTACAACTATGACAAGCTTGGTTATTTTTCCAGAGAATGCACTGAACCCAGAACAAACCAAATTTATCATGGAAAGAAGATGGTGACAATGAAAGTGGAAACCAAAAATGATCAAGCCAGTTCATCCAAGAACAAAGCATTGGTATCTCAGACCAATGAAGAATATGATTGGTTAGACTAAATAGAAATCCTTGACATTAAGTTATCTACTGCACTATTGGCTGACATCCAGCCAATTGAAGAGCATGTTGAAGACAACATATTTGCTAACTTTGTGTCTAATGATCTATTAAAGAGTGTGTTTGTTGAGGAAGAAATGATTAACTCTAAGATAGTTGAGAAAGAGGAAAAAGAACATGTGGTAAAGGTAAAAACTGAAGAAGTGCAAAATTATGATGAAATAGCTGTTGAGATTACTCCACCTCAATTTGTAAACAAGGAAGAAAAGACTGCTGAGTTCACTCCAGTCAACATTCAAGAAGTCAAAGAATAAGAGTGTTGAGATTACTCCAACTTAGAAGAAAGTATTTGAACACAAGGCTATTGAGTCAACTCCAGCTATAGCAAAAAAGAAGGTCAAAGTTATTGAGACAACTCAAGCTACTGCTTATGATAAGCAAGACAATACTGTTAAGATCACTGTCATCTGAAGTTGAAAAGATTTTTGAAAAGGCCTTCATGGTGAATGTTGTCCATGTAGAGACAAAGAAGAAAGTTGAAATTAATGAGGTATATACTAATCTTTGTTAAAGTGATTGCATTGAAAAGGTACAAAGATACAGATGTAAGACCCCGTTCCCGGGCACCTCACAGTTGGTCATTCACAGAACTAAACATACATAATAATATACATTTCATAAAACATTATAGCGGAATTACGTGAACAAAATCCCATTCATTTGATTAATAAATTACTATTGTTATGCAATACAATATTGTTTAGTTACAAAAGAAAACATTCATTAATTGCATTAGAAGATAACAATAATAATATGTGTGAATGGATGCCAGTCTTGCCCCGCCGAGTAGCCTCCCCATGTGCCATCCTCAGCAACATTACCTGCCAACTGAAAAATGCATAAAAGTCAGAGTTGCTGAGTGCGTTCTAGTTTTCAAGTATTAAAATACTTAATACGCCTCAAAATACTTTCTTTACTTCCATACGTAAGTATTCATCATTCATGCAACAAGGCATAACCTTATTCTTTATTCCTTATCCCACTTATTCATTCGTTTCGTACTTAATCATTATCTTTCGTTAACGTTTGTTTCGTACTTTATCACTATCTTTCGTTAACGTTCGTTTCGTACTTTATCACTATCTTTCGTTAACGTTCGTTTTGTACTTGATCACTATCTTTCGTTAACGTTAGTTTCGTACTTTATCACTATCTTTCGTTCCGTACTTTATCATTTCGCTCGTTTCGTAGTGATTCTAGATCCTGTCAAGCTTTTCCCCCATCGTGGTCCGAAGCCACCAATCCGGGCACAAAGCCTCATTACTATTTGGCATAAAGCCGCGGCCCAAAGCCACCATTCTAGGCCCAAAGCCTCATCACTATTTGGCATAAAGACCGCGGCCCGAAGCCACCATTCCAGGCACAAATCCTCATCACTATTTGGCACAAAGCTCGTGGCCCGAAGCCACCATTCCGGGCACAAAGCCTCATCGCTATTTGGCACAAAGCCCGTGACCCGAAGCCACCATTCTAGGCACAAAGCGTCATCACTATTTGGCACAAAGCCCATGGCCCGAAGCCACCATTCTGGTTACAAAGCCTTATCACTATTTGCACAAAGCCGGTGGCCTGAAGCCACCATTCTGGGCACAAATCCTCATCAATATTTGGCACAAATCTCATGGCCCGAAACCACCATTCTGGGCACAAAGCCTCATCACTATTTGGCACAAAGCCCGTGGCTCGAAGCCACCATTCTGGGCAGAAAGCCTCATCACTATTTGGCACAAAGCCCGTGTCCCAAAGCCACCATTATGTGCATAAAGCCTCTTTAGGAAAGGGAAGGTCTCATATAAGTGGAAGTACTTACTTCACGTGGTCATCCACAGCTTGTCTAACAAGCATGGAGGATGGGACCAGATTCCTGAAGATCTCTCCTTCACAGTACATGGAATGGTTCAGGGGGTCAAGTTCAGGTATTCTCAATTTGTATATACAAATTTAATAGCAAACTTAGACTCCTTAGAGTATTACATGTTTCCTAGATATGTTCAATACATTATTAACTGTGAACTGGGCTCACAGTTGAGGGAAACATGTAATATTCTTAAATTAGGACAGATGAAGCTTGGCATCTTTAAAATCTTAAAGAAGCCAACTGTTGGCTTCTCAGGGGTAGAAACAGCCCTTGTCCCAAAAATGTTAGAGCTCATTGCTCAAGGTGACAACCTAGCAACACAAGCTAGTGTTGAACCCACACCTTCTACATCCCAACCACCAAAACAGCCACAAATCACCCTTACCTACCAAAGAAAACACAAACGAACCCCTGCACAAGTTATTGAGTCTGTGCAGGCCCCCATATACTCACCTACATAGGTGGAAGTGGACACTGGAGCTCCCACTTTCCCTGAGGAGCAAACCACTCCCATCACTTCTAGAATCAGTGCTGAGGTTCCTCATGCTTAGCCTGATGAGCTCACAAGCCCAACAGCCTTAAGCCTTCACTCTGAGTCTCAACACTTAAGTGAACAACCTTCAGGGGAGAGCTACCATCCCCAGCCTTTAGATTTAAACCAACCAATTCTCAACCTTGACTTCTATACTTATGAGGACTTAGATGCCAGTGAGTACCATGTGTCTTCTTACTACACCACTCCTCAAAGAGAGATTAGTGCTCCTGAGTCATCTAGGTCTAGCCCACATCAGTCACCTATCACTAACGTGGATACTTCTGAACATGTTCAGGATATCTATATGGAAGAGGCTCTCACTTCAGCAAGTGATTACATCATTCAGACCTCAATCATGGCAACTCAGCCCATTGACACTTCAACTGAAGTTGCCACTGAGCAGAGGAAATCCAGCAGCCAAGAACACCATGCTGGTGACGAGGAAGAGGACCTTGGTCCCATTCTCTTATCCCCCAGTGATTCTTCTGATGAAGATGAGGGGAATTTGAGACTAAAGGTGCAAAAACTACCCAAAACATGCACCTATATAGTCTCCAAGGTTAGTCATCTTGAATCTCAATTGACTACCTTGCAACACAGGGTCAATGATCAATAACTTGAGATATCTTCTCTCAAGGAACAAATAGCTAGGAGACCCTTAAAGGAAACTCAACCAGGAACATAAGAACGTGTGGAAGTAATTGACCTAACTCCTAGCTCCCCTGTGCAAGAGGGTGATGCTACCAAAAAGGGGGATGAAGTCATTACAATCACAGAACCTGGGAGTTCCTCAGGGAGTATGGACATTGAGGACTCACCATCCTCACTTGTAGTTGTGCATGCTCAGCAACATTCTCAAGTCCATATTGATATGGACAGCATAGACTCAGTCATCAGGAGTCTATTTGAGAAAGGCATCTCAAGAGTAGTATCATCTCCACCAACTCTAGCTCATATTTTTAGGTGGAGGTATGATGCTGCTAGAAGAACACTTATTCTTCAAACAGTTCAAGAAAGGAGCACTGCAGAGTACAACCTTAGAGGAAGACAAAGGCAATCAGGCAATACCATCGGTCAACTAGATGTTGAGGCAGACCCTGAGATTATTTCAAAGGGAAAACCTTAACTGAAGGCACAGTGGTAGAACCTGAGAGCCCTGTCTCACCACAAACTACTGCAGATGTTCAAACCCTTAATGAGACACCCGCTGGTGAAGGTTCTTCTCAACCTCTCTCTAGCCAGAGCTTGGAAGCTACACCAAGGAATAAAGGCCAAAGCTCTCTCCACCCTGAGTCACAAAGGTCTGTGAGTGACAAAGGGAAAAGGAAATTAACTCCTGAGGAGATTGAGGAAGAGGAGAGAGAGAGGAAAAGGAAGCTAAGGGGAGAAAGCTACTCTACTAGGTCTGCAAGGCTCATGGAAAGTGCTATCACGGTTGCCCCAAGACCAAATACTAAGGATGATGAGTTGAGGGCAGCCAAGATAAACTACTTGCAGACTAGGAACTATGACATTGATAATGACATTTCTCTCCCCTTAGATGAGTTGAATGAACTGGCTGACATAGAACTATCAAAAGAGAGAAAGGAAGAAGAGGATGCAGAGCTTCTTCTGAAAATCAAAGAAGAAAGAAGAAGGAAGAGGCTCTATAAGCATATGCCTACTCTCTCACCAGTTCAATAAAATCAGGAACAAGAGGATGTACTACCACAAGAACCTCAGGTAGACAAAGAAAAGGATAGGATCAATATGATCAACAACCTGAGTGCCACAGGCCTCTATCAAGCTGATACACTTCTTCCCTTACCCTTTGACTACATTGAGTTTGAGTACCTCAAACAACTTGGACTTGATATAGCCAAAGAAAGAAAGATTACCAAAAGGAAGTTAAGGGAAGAAGCTTTAAAATCAAGAGCCATCATCCATAAGAACTTGAAAAAGTAAGCAGATAGACAAAAGATGATGAGCTTCTTGATGCTGTATGGATTCTCTGAAAGGAGACTTGGTCCCATGTCTCTATCCACAATGGATGAGCACATCAGGTTGATCAAGCAGAAGATCAAAAGGGGTGAACTTGTTGACTTACACTCCCCACCAAGTCAGGTCCCTCAGGAAGTGGAGGTTAAGGTCGAAACATCCAAGACAACACAACCTGAACCTCCTGCTGAATCTCAGCAAACTTCCACTTCTGATCCACAGCATGGATCTGTCCCCTCTCAATCTGAACCTGTGAGATAGGAAGACCCAACTCAGAAAGACAAATAAGATCAATCAGGTGTTGCAGGCCAATCTTCTCAGTAAAAGAGTTCAAAGAGGAGGAAAAGGATGGTTTCCAAACCAAAGTCAAAGAAGAAAAAGAAGGAAACATCCACCTCCAAAACTTAGGATGAGTCAGAATATCTTGAGGATGTGCAATAAGAGGATGCCCCACTAACTCTAATTCAAACAGCTCATCTAGTATCAAGAAGACCCATCTTATCTTGGACATACACCAGAAATCCAGAAAAGTGGCATGTCATAAGAGATCAAGGTATTGAACATGTCTACACATGGAAGGATATGTTCAATCCACCTCTGCATGATCTCTTTGACATGAGAAGATACTATGAGAGTCTGAGTGATCCTGACCATCTCAAGAAGAAAGGGATGGTCATCATAATAATGAGGACTGTTAATATCTAGAGTCTTAAAGTGTTTTGGTAGCATCAGCCTAGGGGGAGTTTGTAAGGTTATTAGTAAGGCTGATGACCCAAACACTTAGACTCTTTCCTGCATGCATGCACATGTATACTAAAGTGGAATGCTTCGGAAGTTTCACCTTAACTTAGAAATTATTCTATGTGCGAAATCTTCCAAAGCCAAGACCAATATCTTCCGAAGCCAAAAGATGAAGTCTTCCGAAGCTTCAAGGACAAAGTCTTCTAAAGCCAACCATTGAAGATAGATTTCTTCCGAAGACTTTTATATTACATGCTTTATCTGATGTACTTTTTACCTTAAGCTGAACCACTTTCCGCTGCCACTCTAATAAGTCACCAACCCTTTATGAGTTAGTGAAAAGGTCCATGCTTTTGGTAAACTGTACATTGAGGTCTTGACTCTGTAACTTTCCACTTTATGTACTTTATCCTTTTTGTAATATATTAGGATGTGAGCTATGGCATGTCATAGTCACTAGTCAAAAGGTAATCTGCCTTTTGACTCTTCATGGATTTTATTGTCTAGTTCATGTATCCAGCTAGCCTTCAAAGTATGGCCGGCTGTAGGTTATAGTATAAGTATTTCCTGGTCCTTGTAACTAAGTATGTTTTGGGTTGAACTTTGTAAACCACTTTGTAAGGAACTAGAAGATCAATATACATTAACCTTGAAAACCAACTGCTTGTGTTTTGCTCTAGTTTCTGTC
>BJCO01737857.1:0-10761 GCA_018326465.1 Flaveria floridana
CACACACACACACACACACACATATATATATATATATATATATATATATATATATATATATGTATGTATACATATACATATATGTATACATATACATATACATATACATATACATATATATACATATATATATAGATGTATATATATATAGGTGTATATGTATGTATATATAGGGAATTGATCAAATGAAAACTATAATTTTATAAGAAAATCATATTTGACCAGTCATATAATTTTCCTCTTCCTTTTTATTTATTTAATCAAAAGGGGTCTTAGTAAATTTTCATTCTATTAATTTTGGAAGTTATCCTTATTGTTCAACATGCATTATTATTCTGCCTATAAAATATGTTTCTTTTTATTGTAAATCATTCAACATATCCATCTTCTAGATTATATAAATCTTTTAACAAAAGTAAAGTTTTTTTGCAAACAATCAAACGAATAAAAATCATTGTTTTCAATTTTTTTTCATACTTGATTTAGTTTCTTTTTTCTCAACATTGTTGTTACTTTCTTTTTGCATGATTCATTACTGGATGTTTTAGCATTAAAGAACAAAAGTGTTTGAAGAATAGTGAAGGTTGGAAGTATCAAAAGCATTATTGAGCTAGAAGAATTAGTTTGTTATTTTCAGTTTTCAAGTTTCTATCTCTACCATTTTTATCGCTAATTTGATTTCATATATTCAAGGTTTGTTAGATGCGATACATCCTTCTATATTTTAGTCTTTTATTTTTTTATCTAGTTTTTGTTTTTTTCATATAACACTAAGCAAATGGATAAAGAACACGATAAACAGTAGATATGCATTTTTTAAAATAAATACATACATTAACTACGTTTTTACAAGTACATAACTCTACTATTACATTTACGTAACTATGTTTAACAATTAACTTGTTCTTACATATACGTAACACTCTGATACATATACGTGTTATGTAACAATGTTGTTCAAATGATTATGTAATTTTACTATATTCATGTGTAGTTTTTTTTGTATTACATATACGTGAGTCTGTTTGTTACATATATGTAACACGGATGTCAAACCCTCAAAATCCATATGCAGGGTTTTACCGCTAGGCGAGTGAACAAACCAGGATCCAAGTCATTAATTACTCAGAACGATAAAATATGTAACATTTAAAACCAACTAGAGTTTAAGATTTTAAAACATAGCGTAAGGGAAGCTTCTAGTAATATGCGCCCAAACCAATGTTTGTAAATATGCAATAAACCAAATGTAAATCAATGATCATTCAAAGCATGCTTGACTCGTGAGTGCTCCTAAGGGTAGCTGCTAGTAACGAACTGAGAAAAGCATACTAAAAGTGTCAACACGACGGTTAGTGAGTTCATAAGTTTATAAGTCATCATAAACAATAGTGTTTGTAAAATATAAATAAGTGTACAGAAATAGATAGCTAGTCTAATTTCATAAGTAATAACCATAGTGATTTCACAATCAAAGCTAACTATGTTCATTTGTTTGCCTTCCGCCATGACATACCATCCGTTGACGTTGTTCGTTTGTTTGCCTTCCGCCATGACATAACCATTACCTTTGGTGACTGTCGTTGTTGTTTTGAACAAATAAGGATACTTAAGCTTCATCCGATCCTCACGTTCCCACGTGAATTCTAGTCCACGTCTTGAGTTCCAACGAACTTTGACTATGGGTTTCTTGCTTTGCTTAAAGTCTTGATTTCATGATCCACACTTTAACCGGTTTTCCAGTAAATTGTAATTGCTCATCTACTTGTACTTCCTTGAGTGGTACAACCAAAGTCTTTTGAGATAAGCACTTGTTTAAGTTCAAGACGTGAAAAACGTTATGAACTTCTCTCAACAAGTCAGGCAGATTTAATCGGTACACCACTAGACCGATGCTTTCTAAAATCTCAAATGGTCCAACATTTCCGTGATTAAGCTTGCCTTTTTTGCTGAATTTAGTCATGTCTTTCCATGGTGAGACTTTCAACAATACTTTGTCTCCTAACTGAAACTCTAAAGGTTTCCTTCACTTGTCAACATAGCTCTTCTGTCGATCTCGTGCTACAGCCATATGATTTTGTATCTACATAATTATTTTAGTAGTTTCCTACTCAGGGACAGTCAGCTGACTTTCACCAACTTCCGCCTAACAAATTGGTGATCTACACTTTTGTCCATGCAACGCCTCAAATGGTGCGGCCTTAATGCTGGTGTGATAGCTATTGTTGTAAGAAAACTCTACCAATAGTAGATGAACATCCCAATTGTTCCAAAAGTCAATCACACAAGCTCGTAGCATGTCTTCCAACTTTTGAATAGTATGCTTGCTTTACCTATCAGTCTAGGGATGATAGGCAGTGCTCATATCCAAAAAAGTACACAAAGATTTTTCCAAGATTGCAAGAAATGGGATATGAAACGAGCGTCACAATCCAAAATAATTGAGATTGGTACACCATGTCTCGAAACTACCTCCTTTAAGTAAATCCTTGTTAGCTTATCCATCTTGTATGTCTCTTTGATTGCAATGAAATGACTTAGTCAGTCCATCCACGATCACACATATTGTGTCATAACCCCTAGTAGTTTTGGGTAACTTAGTAATAAAATCCATAGAAATTTGCTCCTACTTCTATAAAGGAATATCAGGTTGTTGTAGTAACCTAGATGGTTTCTTGTAATCAACTTTCACCTTAGAGCATGTTAAACATGTGCTCACGTATTTAGCTATATCCTCCTTCATATTAGGCCACCAATAGTGTGCCTTAAGATCATGATACATCTTGTCAGAAACTAGAATGTATAGAATACTTAGACATGTGTGCCTCACTCATAACCAAGTCTCTAAGGTTTCCGTACAAGGGTACCCAAAGCCTATCCTTGAAATAACGAATCCCATATGCTTTCACTTCAAACTTCTTGTCCATCCCATGTAAGGATTCAAATTCAAAATATTCCACTTTCAAGGCTTCTACCTGAGCTTCCTTGATTTGTACGGGCAAATGAATGCTGATCACAAGCTGTAAAGCTCGCACTCATCAGGGTTTGGTGGTTTCCTTTCTGCATAAGGCATCAATGACTACATTCGCCTTTCCCGGGTGGTATTTAATAGCATAATCATAATCATTCAACAAATCCACCCAGCATCGTTGCCTCATATTCAGCTCCTTCTGCTCAAAGATATGCTGAAGACTCTTGTGATTGGTGTAAATAGTGCATCTGGTTCCGTATGAGTAATGTCTCCAGATCTTTAAGGCAAAGACTACTTCACCTAGTTTCAAATCATGGGTGGTGTAGTTCTTTTCATGCACTTTAGTTTCCTTGAGGCATAGGCTATCACTTTGTCACGTTGCATCAGAACACAACCAAGACCTTGGATAGAAGCATCACGTAAATCACGAAGTCATCACTTCCCTCTTGTAATGCTAATATCAATGCGCTACAAAGTTTCTATTTGAACAACTGAAAATCTTCTTATTGACTCTCTCCCCATTTATATGTTGTGCTCTAATGTATCAAGGCAGTGTGAGGTTGAGCAATCTTAGAGAATCCCTCAATGAAACATTGATGGTATCCTACTAGTCCAAGAAATTGTCGTATCTCGCTAGGCGTCTTGGGAACTGACCAATTCTTTATCGCCTCAATCTTTGATGGATCCATATGGATTCCTTTTTTGTTAATTATATGACCTAAGAATTGCACTTAACGAATCTAGATATCACACTTGGAAAACTTGGCATACAGCTATTCATTTTTAAGCAGTTCTAAGATTAAACAGAGATGCTCCTCATGTTCCTCCTTGGTCCTAGAATGGATCAATATGTCGTCAATGAACATGATACCTTGTTGATCGAGATAGGATTTTTACACATGATTCAAGAGATCCATGAAAACCATTGGTACATTAGTCAGCCCAAATGGCATGACCAAGAATTCATAATGACTATAACAGAATGTGGTTTTCGAGATGTCTTCATCTTAAACTCTCAGTTGATGCTAGAAAGACCTCAAATCAATCTTAGAATATTAGCTTGATCCTTGAAGTTGACCAAACAGATCATCTATACGAGGAAAAGGGTCTCCATTCTTGACCGTAACCATGTTCAGTTCCCTGGAGTTTATGCACATTAGGAATACACCATCCTTTTTCTTAACAAAGAAAACAAGGGCTCCCCATGGCGATAAGCTTCATTGATTAAATCCTTTATCCAATAGTTCTTGAAGCTGTGATGATAAATTTTGTGGTTTGTTCAGAGATAACTGATAAGGTGCTCTCATAATGGAGCTGCTCCAGAAGTAAAATCTATCTGAAACTTAACTTTATGATGAGGTGGTGGTCCAGAAGAACCTGGAAGTACCTCCGGCAAATCACGAACTAATAAAATATCTTATCTTCTTTTCCTTTTGCCACTTGCCAGTCACAAAGGCTAATATGGATAAGCGACCCTTGCATAGACACTTCTACGCTTTCGTAAATGATATGATACCTATCACCTCACCATTCTTCTCGCCTTTAACTGAGAAAATTTCTCCACCCAAAACAGGAATATGAATGACCTTCTCATGACAAATGACTTCTTCCTGCTTCTTGGACAGCCAATCCATACCCACGACTACACCGAAACTTCCAAATGTAACATGCATAAGATCAATATTGAAATATGACAAGCAATTTCTATCTTACAACCCTTAAGGATGTGCTTAATATGAATTTGCTTACCATCAGCTAATTCTACGGTATATTTGGATTCCAACATAGAAGGCATATCACTTAATAAACTACTAAACTTAGTAGAGGTAAAACTACTATCAGCTTTAGTATCAAACAAAACAATAGCATAACAAACATTAAGAGGAAATTTACCAGTAACAATAGTAGGGTCGTTCAGAGCCTCATATGTACCAATGACAAAAGCTCTTCCCTTGGCTCCACCATTATTTCCATCGTTGTTATCTCCATTGTCATTGTTGTTATTGTTTCCATCATTGCCAGCACCATTCCCACTTTTCTTCATCTAAGGACAGTTCCTTTTGTAATGTCCTTCCTTCCCACATTCAAAACAACATTTAGGTGTTTTTGAAATCTACTGGGGCTTTGTCATCAACTCACTACGAAAATTTTTTACCGCATGTCCTCCTTTCCCATAATGTTGGCATCAAAAGTTGTCACACCTACCAGTGTGGTGGTAATTGCATCGGATGCACTTTGGATACTTCCCACATATCCAACTTGTCCTTAAGTTAAAGAAGATGATTGATTAAAGTTTTGACTATTGTCGAACCTTCTCTTCTACTACTGTTGTTGTTGTTTTTGCTGCTGGTTGTTTGACGACGAGCTCTTGTTTCCATAGTTATCCAACTTATGTTCGTTGTTAGGCACGCTTGCCACCGCGCCCTGTTTGGGTAACTTGCCTTGCTCCATCGTGTACTCTTTCAGCTTGTGAGCTATCCAGATAGTCTACTGGATAGTGGTGGGGTTTGAAGTAGTCACCATACTTTGTATTTCAGGCACTAACCCACGCATATAATGCTCGATCCTCTTTATTGGTGGATTTATCATTCTAGGACAAAGAGTCACCAACTCGTGAGACCTAGTAGTGTAGGCCTTGATCTCAGATCCCTCCATATTTAACTACATGAACATAGCCTCCAACTTCTATACTTCATCACAAGGACAATACTCCTTTATCATCATAGCTTTGAACTCGTCCTATAGCAAAGCATTAGCCATCGCTAGGCCCAGCATATGAACTTGAGCATTCCACCACAAGAGTTTTACACACTCCAATGTTTCCATTGCATATTGTTGGTTTCTTTATGCCCAAGACACATAGAACATTGATGTGGTTATTACGTTATGATTCAAGTCGGGTCATACCCAGTAACAAGCTTAGCAAACACCAGCTAATATTTAATTGATGATATGATCATGAAATTAAATAATTATACCAATTTAGAAAATTGGTTTTCTATATAAATTGCATATGAGAAAGAACAACTTATAAGGATATTTTGTTCAAGAATATTATTTGTAATGTTATTTAAATTAGTTAAATAACATTCGATAATATAATTGTGTGTGTATGAGTTATAGAATTAAAAGTTAATTTTATAAACTCAACTAGTAACTAGTTAAAATAAAAGGGTTAAAATTTTAAGGGGGGAAAGCCCCTTTTGAAAGAGGATTCGGCCGCCCCCTTTTTCTATGGGGGTTGTGCTTTTGTCTAGTTACTAGTAAAACTTGAATACACACACCTACTCTCTCTCTCTCTCATACATGCAAAGGGCCATCAAGAACAAGTTTTCTTCTCCACTTTCTTGAGGATAAACAAGCTGAAAATTTGGATTTAGCAGCTTGTTTAGGTCGATTTTGGTGTTCAAATCCTAGCAAGAAGATGTTTGTTGGATGCTTGTGGGTATGCTAGCTTGAGGGCACCTCTCCTTGGTGTTTTGGTTGTTCAAGAACATCATCATCTTCATCAAACGTCCCAATTTTTAGCAGCTCTACAAAGGTTGTATCTTGTGTTGCTTTTGGTTGTTGTTTCATCTTGATAGCTAGTTCAAACACATATAAACGATCCTATGTTCTTGGGTTTGTGATGTTAAGTTGTTAACCTTAATTTTCAGATTATGAATCATAATATTAAGGCTTTAATCCTCTGTGTTTTCATGTTTAAATGGTTAAACAACTTTGATAATGGTCCAACAAACCCAACACATATTTCAATTGGTTCACCACTGGATAATTGCATTTTGTGAAGACCAATTCAGTCTCCTCAAACCATCTCACCAATCCCACAGCTCTTTCAGCTCCACTATAGGTGTAGGGTTTACAATCCATGAATGCTTTGTACGTGCATGTTGGCGGTGACTGTTTAGTCAAACAAATTGATTAACCGTCTAACGGAATATTTGCGTACTTGATGAGCAGACTCATCGTTACCTCCAAACTGAGCAGCTTGAGCGTTAATTGATGTCGGCATGTGTTGGTTAATGAGAGTTGCAAATTCGGACACGATCATGTTCACAGCAACGGCACCACGTGCATGACCTTTTTCATATCCACTACCACATCCGTCCATTTTTCACTTTACATTCACAAGTACAATAATGAGTATCATCCATGTTAGGACCGTATACGTACGGCATACTAACAGATTCAACGTATAACCGAATCAAATAGTGTGGAATCCTATTTGAATGGAGATCCAATCAGTGAGATCGCAAACACGGATCAAACTAAAGATTAGAAAACGTTAAGAACATATAGGAATTGATCCGGGATGAACTATGAAGTTGGATGGACTCTGGGAATTGCTCTAGACGGCTAGGGTATGTAGGAAATCAAAGTGTTATGTTTTTCACGAATTATGTGGTATTTATAGTTTGTTGTATATAGTCGTACGACTGAGCCATAAGCATGGTTCAGTCGTATGACCAAGTCATACTATTGATCCATACTCACGAATAAGCTACCCGATTGGATCAGTCGTACGACTGAGTCAATCTTATACCTCAGTCGTGTGACTGAGCCAATCACCTGGTTCAGTCATGCTATTGGACCATAAGCATTGTCCATTAGCGTGGATAACCATAAGACTAAGTCAAACACACTACTGAGCCATTGTTGTCTTATTACTATGAATGACTATAACAAGCCCATAACTATTATTCAGTCTAGTGCGTATACGTAAACGATATAAGATTATGATAAACATAATAGTAAATAAACATGTAAACACATATGTAATGACAAAAATACCCTTCCATTCAACATCCATAATACTAAATTACATCCACATTTATAACAAAAATGAACTGGGTACACAATGTATCAACTAACTCCCCCTTGGACCTAGTTCATTCTAACGTCTAACATTCTTCAAAAACTCGGCAAACTTCTTATACTTTTCTTCCTTGGACACTCCATCATGGATTTCAAACGCAAAACAAAGTCTGATCACATGCTGGAACTATAGAGCTTGCACGATGTCCAGAGTGTCATAGAATAGTGGCCACTTGTATAGAGTATAAACATCATCCTCTGACAAGTTAGTCAGTCACATTGGGTCAAAAACCCTGATCGTCTCTATCTTCCCTTCTCGATTCAGTCCAATGACTGCTTCACCAATCCTCCAATCATAATACCACCATTTGAAGTAGCATGAGAAGTCTTATGGCATCTTCCTCAGTGGAATCTTAGTCATAGTCTTTGGAGGTTTCCACATGAGTATAACCTTTGGCCTTCCTGAAATTTGATCAGTCTCAGTTTTGCTTACAATTCGCCTAGGCTGTTGAGGATTGAACTTCACCTATTTGGTGTGATATTCTTTCTTTAACGCCTTTTCAAACCATCCTGAAATATGTCTTAAATCAGCATACAAAAGGTTCAGACAGGCCAATCTATTCAGCTCATAACCCGGGAGTGTCTTTAAATCGTGAGGATGTTTGTAGTATTCTACTCCCTTTTCTCTCTTTAGAGCATAGACGTTTAAGTCTTCAAAGTGAGCCCAGCTGATAACTTTTCAAGAAACTTTCTGATGCCACTTGACTTTATACAATTTTGTGTAGGCATCCTGTTTTGGAGGTTCTCTTTGATTCCTCAGATCAGCAAAACAAGTAAACTATTCTGCTTTCTTCTGTTCAATCTCGGCATCTTCGACTTGCATGGCTTCTTTGGCGGTCTCTTTCTCAGTCACCTTTTTATTTACTTTATCAAAAGTCTAACTGTCAAACATTTCTCCCAAATCTGGTAACACTTTACCATCGTCATTCCTATATTTGGGGTAGTGTTCAGAGGTGACGTCTTCTATTTCCACTTCATCAACACCATGAAGTTCTTCATCACTCACAATATCTACTTCAGGTGAATCTCAAACAATCTCATCTGCATTCAGTCTGAATATCTCTGCTAGTTGCTCATCAGATAGATCGTGAATAATCTCCCCCTCTTCAGGTGTGTAGTTTATCGACTGCTTAACGATTCCTTGAACATCCAGGATCATGGTAAGCTGTGTCTTCACTTTCTGGAGAGGTTCAAAATCAAGCTCATTAAACTATTGAGCTTTATCTGCTGGACATAAAGGTTATTTTGTAACAAAGCTCAATAAACAGAATAGCATTCATCAAAATTTAAAACTTACAATATCATTAACTTAAAACTTTTTATTACAAACAAGTACAAGTTACATAGGCATTTTTAAATATTACTTCTATCTTTCCCTTGATTGTTCATTTCTTGTGAGACTGAGGTTGAGGCTCCCCTGTCTTGATTCTTCTTTGTTCGCATTTCTGCAGCTGATTTGGTTGAAGTAGAAGCTTGGCCATCACCTTCTTCTTGGTCTTCATCATCTTCCTCATCTTTGCCATTTTCTACATCATTGCCATTAGCAACATCCTCATCATCTTCACCATCTAACTCATATCATCAGAGTCATCATCATCATTACCATCTCCATTACCTTTCAATCTTAAGGCATCTTCTCTTTGGCCTTTTAATCTCAACATGTTCTTCTTGTTTTTCTTCTCAAACATATTTATCCTTTCACCTGACACTATGAGCTACTGTTTATGAGCATGAATAGTCTCATTGCCTCTAACAATAGCCAGCTCATTAGCATGGTTCTGCCAGTTAGCTGGGCGATCTGTTGGTTTTGAGCAGTGTTTTCAGCCATTAACTTGTTTATTTGACTTGTTTGGATGTCATCAGCTACTAGCAACTTGAGTACCATTTTGTTCAGGCTAGCCAGTTGCTCTCTAAACCCATACTAGGTAGTGATGAGCTCTGAGGTGAAGGGGCATGTGGAGTAGAGGCGCCGGCCTGTGTGACAAAAGGGTTTGTAGTTGAGGTGGTAAAAACAGGGATAGGAATGGTTGATGTTTGGGGAAGTGAAGTTGTATTAATTGTGGGAGAGATTAGAGTGGGAATGGTTGTGGTAGTGGGTGAGATGGTGGAAGTAACATGAGTTGGAGCAGAAGATATTGTTGGTTAAGCTTGAGCAGATTGATCAGTGCTTATCAGAACCAGCCTAGGTTGTTTGCCCTTCTTCTTGTATGGCCTAGCCATTCTTTTCTTTCTTGAACCAGAGGGAGTAAATTCCTTACTTTTAGTGCTCAGTTTCTAAGGAGTGTAGGTTGGATCTCTGTCCTCTGTGCCAGATGCCCCAACTGCTTCTTTTCCTCACTTTCCTCTAACAAGCACAGCAAGTGGATCCTCATCTGTCTCATCTGACTCATCTCTCAGATCAAAATTCTCCACATCCTCAATGATTAGTGTCTCTTGGGAGGCTAATGATTGCTTAGAACTGTTGGACCAAAAGAACCAATGAGCCAAATCAGAAAAACCTTTAAGTCCCACAGACATCATAACAACTGAAGAAGACTACATCAGCTGAAGACAAAAGTCTAAACACAGAGTCTGAAGACAAAGTCTGAAGACAAAGTATGAAGACAAAGTATAAAGACAAAGTATGAAGACAAAGTCTGAAGACAAAGTATGAAGACAAAGTCTGAAGACAAAGTCTGAAGACAAAGTCTGAAAAAGTCTGAAGACAAAGTCTGAAGACAAAGTCTGAAGACAATAGCTGAAGACAAAGTCTAAAGATAGAGTTTGAAGACAGAGTTTGAAGACAAAGTCTGAAGACCAAGTATTCAGAGGTTGTCACAACAGTTGAAGAAGTACTCTTCAGTAGTTGTGATGGTTTACTTTCAGTAGTTGTCTTTATATTTTTAGTAGATTGTAATCAGTAGTTTAGTAGATGT
>BJCO01737858.1:0-10125 GCA_018326465.1 Flaveria floridana
ATACACGTAATATTATATAATAAAGTTTTTTAATATAGATATAATTTGAACTACTACTACTATTATAAGAGAAACTAAAATATGAATTAATTAAGAAAACATACAAAATATATTGAATGTTAGACTCGAACCCAGGTCTTATGTATAGTGAAAATACTATTATAAGAGAAACTAAAATATGACTTAATTAAGAAAACATACAAAGTATAGTGAATATTAGACTCGAACCCGAGTCTTATGTATAGTGAAAGAGCTCACAAGTCAGCAATCTAGATACCCTTCCATGTCTCAGTTTTGCTATATATAATATAAAAAAATAAAAATAAAAAAATCCCCACCAACATATATATAATATATAATAAAAAATCAAAAAATAAGGGTACATATGATATTTTAAATTTATTTTGGATATATATAATATTTGTAAAGTTTTATAAAAGGATATATGATATTAGAAAGTTTTTAGGGGCATATATGATATTTGGAATAGTAAGGGTATATATGATATTCTAAAAGTTTTATAGGATTATATATGATATGTTAAAAATTTATAGGGGTATATATAACATTCTCCATTTTAATGTTACTTATAATGAAACAAATTTTTATAAGGTAAGAAATTCTTTTAAAACATCAAATTTTTCCTAAAAATATGAAATATTTAAAATTAATATTTTTAATAAGTATAATTTACATTAATAAACAATAATCAAACTTAAAAGTTATAATAAGAATTTTTTAAAAAAATGCAAATTCTTGAAAACGGTTTGCTTTTTAAACAAATTTTAATTTTTTTATTAAAAACAAAATAAAAATTAAAAACAAAAGTTTACTAGGTTGATATCATTTTTTATTATTTATAATCATTACTTAGACGTAAGTTTAATCATATTATATCTTAGAATAATGTTTTATAATTAATTTTTTTATTATATTTAATATTTTATTTATTAAACCCATGTAATATACGAGTTTACCAAAGTTAATTTAATAGTAATAAATTAGTGATTATATTAAGTGAACACATGTTATCCACCATATTAATTTTACCATTCATTTTTCTCCTAAATCATTTATCAAGTTTTAAAAATCAAAATAATTAATTTCTAAATCTTCTCTCCCTCTTTCTCTGTCTTTTTTATTTTAAATATATTTGACATTTTATTTATTTAAATCATATAAAAAATAGGTTTACTAAAGTTAGTCTAATACTAATAAATGATTACATTGAGTGAATACATATAATCCACCATAACATTTTTCCACCTAAATCATTTATCAATTTTAAAAAAATCAAAACAACTAGTTTTTAAAGGTGGTTATAAAAATACTCAATTTTATTATTTAGACACCCTCTTGTTTTTATCTCTCTTCTTGTAATCATATGTATGCATATAAAGAAATAAAGAGAATAAAAATAAATAAGATGTACCTATAACAAGTCTCTTTTTAAATCACATTCTCTCTCTCTCTCTCTCTCTCTCTCTTATTTTAAGTGGTCTGTTATTGGTACGCATTATTTATTTTTATATCTTTATCTTTTTCTATACATACATATAGATACATGAAGAGAGATAGAGATAATATGATGTCTCAATAACATAAATGAATGTTTGTATAACCCAACCCTATTTTAAACATCTGATTTGTTCTAAAATCAATATATTTTATAAAACATATTTTTAATTAATTAAAAATAGATATTCTCATTAAAATGTATACTTTTATAAAAAACAAGATTTTTAAAAACTATAAATTTTTTAACAACGTACATTTTTCACATATGAAATATATTTTAAAACTAATTATTTTTAAAACTAAAAGTTTTATATAAAACTATTTTCTAAAAATATTTAAAAAATAATTAAAACATGGAGTTAAAAAAAATTATTTAAAATGAAAATTTTAAAACATAATAATAATATTTTATTAAATAAAATACTTACTCATACGTAATTTCAGTTGTATTGTGTATCAAAATAGTTTTATATTTTCTAACTCTTCATTAATGTTTAATATTTTTTTTATTTAACTCGTGTAATATAAGGGGTTACAACGTAGCTATAATAAGAATGTTTCATTTACGAGATAAGCAAAATCATTATACGCAAACCTTAATCCGAAATAAAAAAAAGTTATTGAATTCTAATAACCTTAACTTTTATTTATTGGCTATATTAATCCTAAATTAGAAAATATTTATAAGCACTCCTAAGTTTAAGCTTATTTTTCTTAAACAATCCATTACTAACTAAGAGTTAATATCATTATTTTTTTAGTGACGCGATCTGCTTATGTGGTCAAAACGCTAATATAATTTTAGAAAATGTTAAGAAATAAGTGTGCCTATCGCTTTTATTATATATATTTAATGATAAGTACCACTTTGTTGACGTTATCCAGTCATTTGTTCTTCAATCCCACACCCACCATTGTTTCTTTCTAAACCTAGACACACTAGAGACCCTCCGACGACCGCACCCAACTACGTGAAGTTGGTGGTGATGAGACAAAGTGGAGGTGAAGATTGACGGGTTGCACGTGTTTCAAAAAACAGGAGACGTTAGAGGTTGATTTGAGGGATGGAGGCTAAGCACAAAAAATACATGATGGAGGCTGGTGGTAGCGGTAGGGTCGATTCACCATCAACAACCTAAGTTTGATAAAAACCAACTTTCTATTTCCAACCATGCCAAAGCTTCACGAAGATGATTTCTCTCATTCGATTAAATCACGAAAAAGATGAAACACAAGAAAGCCATAGGGAAAATCGAAGCATACCTCTTGATTAGATGAACTTGTTCAAGCTTTCAATCAATGTGTTTCGAGGAGATTAGGGCTTCCATTGATTTTTCCAAAAGAGATGCTTGTCGCTTTACTAAGTATTAGAAGTGACACATTGTATAAGATCCGGCCACATAAGTAGTTCGCGTCATAAAAAACTAACGATGTTAACTATTAGTTAGTAATGGATCGTTAGAGGAAATTAAGCATAAAGTTAGGAGTGTTTGTAAAAAAATCCTGATTCATGATTAACCTTGGTCAATAAATGAAAGTTAGGATAGTTAAAATCCAATGGCTTAATGGATTTAAATACTCCCAACTATTAGGAATTGACCGCTACCACCCCCAAGTATTATTTTGGTGAATATAACATCCAAGTAAATACTCTGATGTCTGTATCACTCGTTGTTTGTCAGAACCCTAACGACGTTAACTATCTGATGTTGTGGAACACATACGTGCACATGCCTCGCTTATGTGGTAGCTTACGTGGTTAATGTTGTGTATGCTTGCCACATGTCAACCAGGTATAAATACCCCTTTCCATAATCACTTTCACCATTTCCCCCATTTCCATCATCATCGATCAACCAACCCTAGTTCCATCATTCCCCCTTCACTGATCAAATCAACTATAATTCCATCCTTCTCCCTCCATTGTTACAACTCCATTATTGATCTAATGAGTTCATCTATTTCTATGTCCATTCACAGCAGAAACCCTAAATTTATTAGGGTCGATTTGGAAGGTAATGTTTACTGCTATCATGAAGCTCTTGCTGTCCTTCGACTTGCTAGACCAAAGAGTGTTTGAAAAGGTCAGTCATTTTATGGTTGTAGTCAATGGCCTGTAAGTATTTTACTTTCACTTGATTTTTGGTTTAACTGAACGGTATTCCAAATGTACCTTTCGATCCTCTTGGATTCCGAAGTTACCAGATGTGGAACCAGCCTTGCTAACTCGTGGAAACGATCAGTGTGAGCTGCATGCCCAGCTCCTACCATAGTATGGTTCCAGAACTCATGCTCCAACTTCTGCATCTCATTGAGTGGACAGTACTCCTTAGCGATTAATGCCTTAAACTCATCCCAAGTCATCTGCATTGCCGATTCTCTTCCTCTTGCCTGAATCTGTGTGTTCCGCCAAGTTAACGCCTTGCCCTGTAGTGAACACGTGGCATACTTAATCTTCTAACTGTCTAAGCATTCACTTATATCAATCACTGCCTCCATATTCTCGAGCCACCTGGTTAGTGCTATCGCCCCACCTTTTCCATCGAACTCCTTTGGTTTGCAGGCCCCAAACTCCTTATAGGAACATCCCCGTCTCCCATTACCAACTCCAGTTTCATTACTAGCAGTTGCACCATTCTCAGTTTCCTCCCCCATTCCATGGTTATTCTCATTCCCAACCTGATTCTCATTTCCCACTTCGTTACCAGCCTCACCTTGACCTCTTTCTCCATTATCCCCATTGTTATTGTCGTCATCCCTATGGGGGTTGTGATTCAGATGAGTGTCGCTCACTTGGGCCACTATAGTTGGAATCAGTGCAGCTAGCTGCTGAGCGATCATGGAAGCTATATCGGGGTTTCTAGTTCCCTGATTGTTACCGGCGGGGCCACCACCTGTTCTTGGTGCCCTACCTCTACCTCTTCCTCTACCTCTGCCCCTCATGGCCTCACCTTCACGACTGTTGCTGTGGGTGATTCTTCGAGGCGGCATTTTTTAATCATAATAGGAGTAACACGTAAGCTTTAATCACTTCAAGGCACATTATTAATACCATCAAGACCCAATATTCTAAGTCCACATCACAATATTGATACCATTCATCATATGCAAATCGTGTAAGTCCTCATGCCCATGAATTAATAGTATTCTAACAGTAGTTCATCATAATAAATGAAAACCCAAGCATATAATCTCAATTAGTCTAACAAAGGTTGCCTATCTCTTCTTCTTTCAAGGTCTCAGACATAACTTTCTCAGGGTTGGACTCAGTGTCCGAGATCAAGCGTATCGCATGATCTATGGAGATCTCTTCAGGTTCGGTACCCGAATCTGATAAAACAACACTGTGCACAGGGGGAACGGAAGATCCAGCAGAAGACATCCCATAAGGAGAGAGTATAAGTACTTTCCCTCAGGGTGAATAGATTACAAGACAGAGAGATAAAAGGACGAGAATAGAAGAAACATACATGTGATATTAGATGCACGCAAACCCTAGCATGCACTCTACATGAAGGTTCCTAGGTTATAGTCTAGGTCAAGTGATTTGCCTAATTCTCTATAACCAATGGCTCTGATACAAGTCTGTCACACCCCCGCTAAAAGCGGAAACACGAGGATGTAACGGACGGGATCGTCATAACACATTGTAATCAATAGAGATGCAATATATGTATAAAAAGAATAACGTGTCATGACGACACCCGACACAAGGGAGACTTATGTCGTGTTTAGTCAATATCCACGACAACATAGCCAAAAGTATTAATATTGTAAGAGAATTCCCACAACCTGGGAATACGTATTCAAATGTAAGATAATGGGAAAATAGACAAAAAGATGTCAAAGTAATGTTATAGTCTCAAATGCATCCTATAGTCTCCACTAAGGCCGCATTTCTAGAATCTTCAGTTATTGATATCACCTGAAAAGATATGCTCAAAATGATCAAAATAATTGTTGGCGAGTTCGCAGGTTTAATAGTAAATAAAATTGATGTTGTATAATAGTTTTGCGGAACATCGTGAACACATATATTGTCAGAATATAGTCACCCTAGGACCCATTCCTGGCCACTGTTGGTACTAACTAGTATACCAATAAACGAGGGTGGGGGGGTCAATCCAATGATACTATCAATACCTATCCGTCGGTTCCAACACCAGAATTAAGTAGTTGTGAATCAAGTACCACACAGCAAACTCATGCATGTATCAGATAAAGACTTACAAAATAGTAATACGATAATCCCAAGAATATGAGTTGTACAACATGAAAAGGATGAGCATACTTTTCCCCCAAGTTTGTAAATAATTGAAGTAATAATTTAAAATAAAAAAGGGGCCACGAAACTCACATGATTGATGGTAGAAATAGATGAACAAATGTTGGATCAAGAAGAAGGCTGGTGCAACCAAAACCGAATCACTTAGACTTTTTTGGTACATCTAATAAAGGACTTCCGAAGCTAAGTTTGGAACTTCCGAAGGAAAAAGAGCTCTTTCGGGAAAAGTATAACATGGACTTCTGAAGAGACACTCTTCTTCCGAAGACAAAGTATTCACTTCCGAAGATCAAGACTTAAAAGAAAAAGATCAGAAGATAACTTCCGAAGAATGAAGAAAAGAAGAAGTCCTCAAGCCTCGGAAGAAGCAGTGTCTTCCGAAATATAGGTGGCTTCGGAAGAAGTTGTTCTTCCAAAGCCAACTAACCTTCGAAAGACAGTACTATGAACCAGTGAACATAAGTATGGTCCTCCTGACAGTCTACTGCAAATCTCTGATATACTGCATGGCGTTTTCTCAAAGACCATGTAGTTGACCATACTTCCAAGCTATTATTGCATCATTCTCCCACTCCAAAGTTTGTTATCAAAACAAAGGAGGATTGGGGACCAATGGAATTGCTCCACCACACTCTTATGAATCCATAAGACAACCAAGATGTGGTACTAAAGAGAAGGAGGTCCCATCTGCTGATCCTTCTTCACCTGAGTTGAAGAATGATGCAATAATAGAAAACAACACAGGGAAGGAACAGGTAAGTCAACCCACTCCTACCAGTGATGATCAAATCCTGACTACCAAAGCCAGAAGAAGCAAAGCCAAAGCAGCAAGAAGAACTGCAAAGAAAGTGGCTGTGTCTAAGTTGATGATTGACCCAAAACAAAAGGGTGTATTCATCTCTATTAGATTCCAGGTGGTAGGTAACTTTGATTCAGGAAAGAAGTGTAATACCAACACTCCTGTCCTACCAGAAGATCAGAAGTTGAAGGGAAAGGTTGTTGATGAAGATAAAAGGAACAAGAAACAACAATTCTCAAGTTCCCAGAAGATTAACATTGCATGCATAATGTGTGGACTGCACAACCACATGGCCAAAGATTGTTACTACAATCCTGCTAGCACACATTATGCATATAATGTTAAAAGAGAAGAAGTTAGGGAAGGTTTCTCGTTTGGACCCTATCAAACGGTCCAAGTAGTGAAAAAGGAAAGCTGGTTTCCGAAGCAAGGTTGCTTTCGGAAGAAAGTCATTCTTCCGAAGGAAAAATGGCTTCGGAAGCTAAAGCTATTAAAAATCAAAAGAAAAAAAGAATTCCCTTATGACCATCCCACAAGAAGACTACTTGGGAAGAAAAGGTGGAGAAGGCTTTTTCCGAAAAGAAAGAAGCTTCGGAAGAATGTCATGCTGCAAAAGCTTCAACAAGCTCATCCTCTATGATCAACCAAAGGATGGATTGGAAGATCAAGAAAGATGCTACAGCCCAAACCTCTTCTTCAACAACATCCATTGAACCATGTTAATATTATTGGATGAACCCAAGACCAACAAGGCTTGGGTTTCCAATTAAAACTAATTATCTCATCTTATGTGCAGGAACATCCATATGACAAAAATAACAATGTTTGGATTGTGGATAGTGGATGCTCCAGGCACATGACAGGGAACAAATCTCTCCTTCAACAATTGTAACATTTTGATGGAGGACCTGTTCAGTTTGGAGGTGAGACCGGAGGATATATTTCTGGCAGAGGAAGTATATCCAATGAAAAATTAAACATTGACAAGGTTCACTTTGTCAAACAGATTGAACACAATCTCTTAAGTGTTTCTTAATTCTGTGATCAAAAGCATCAAATGTTGTTCACAGAACATGAGTGCATTATCCTCAAACCTGGGATGACAATTCCTAAGGAATTGGTGTTTCTTAGATCTTCTAGGAAAGGGGATATGTACAAGCTAGATATGAACAATGCTTCCCCACTGGGTGAAGTATCATGCTTTCTTTCCAAAGCAAATAGTGATTAGTCAACTCTTTGGCATAAACGTATGTGTAATGTAAATTTTAAGACAATGAATAAATTGGCTAAAAATAACTTGGTACATGGTATGCCTAAAAAGGAGTTTTTCTGTAAAGACAATTATGTTGCTTGTCTGAAAGGAAAGCAACATAGGGCATCTCACAAATCCAAAGAAGTTAACTCAATTACTACTCCATTGCACTTATTGCACATGGATCTTTTTGGTCCCACAAGTATAATGAGCACTGGAAGAAAATCATATTGCCTTATGATAGTTGATGATTTTACTAGATTCACTTGGGTATTCTTCTTAAGGACTAAAGATGAAACTGCTGAAACTCTAAAATCTTTTATTCATAAAATAGAAAATCAAATTGATCACAAGGTAAAAATAATCAGAAGTGATCAAGGGACTGAGTTTAAGAATCAAGTTCTTGACTTATTTTGTAACTCAAAGGGATTGCCAGATAATATAGTGCTTCTAGAACTCCTCAACAAAATGGTGTTGCTGAGAAAAGGAACATGACACTTATTGAGGCTGCAAGAACCATGTTAGCTGATTCAAAACTGCCTCTAACTTTCTAGGCAGAGGTAGTCAGCACTGCATGCTATGTGCAGAACAGAGTTCTCATTGTCAAGCCTTATGGAAAAACCCTTATGAGTTATGGAACAAGAGGCCACTATTCATTGGTTTTCTAAGGTCCTTTGGCAGCAGGTCTACCATGCTTAACACAAAAGACAATTTAGCAAAGTTTGCTGAAAAGTCAGATGATGCTATGTTTGTTGAATACTCTTCAAGCTCCAAAGCTTACAGAGTATACAACATTAAGAATCAACAATTTGAGGAATCTTTCAATATAGTTGTAAATGAGCATACTTATTGTGTTAGGGGGAATGGCCCTGATCATATTTTTGACTTGGAATTGTTTCCAAACTATTCTAAACCATCTTGTGAGAATGTTTCAGCTAGAATAGGTGCTTAAAATAAATCAGATGCTAGCCAACTGTTTGAGCTGCACAGACCTCTTCGAAACTCTCCAAGGAATACAAACCATCAAGCTTCCACTATTGACAGATCAGATAGTATAACCATCTCAAGGAATAGTGAAGCCTCAACTAGTGATTCACCTACTGATCCTCAAAATTCATCAGGTGACATTGTACAACACCAAGCTGATAGAAGTAACATCTTGAAGGAACGTGCAACTGTTGATGCTCCTTCACAGTCAACAAATGATGATGTTTCTCATTCATTCAATTAGTCCTCATTGAATGAGTTTGAAACAACAACTGGACGAAGTGTTCTAGCTCCAGAGCAAAATATGTCTAATCTGGATTTATCTTTGCAACTGGAGGTGATTCCTAGACTAAGGATTCATAACACTCATCCAGCTGAAAACATCATAGGGGATGCAACTAAAGGCGTGAGAACAAGAGGACAGACTCATCATAGGAATCTCTGCTTGTACTCCTGCTTCTTATCTCAGATGGAACCCAAGAAGGTAGAAGATGTCTTGAAAGATGGCAGATGGATTGAATTAATACAAGAGGAACTGCTTCAATTCAAAAGACAAAAGGTTTGGAACTTATGTCCACTGCCATCTGGTCAAGTACCTATAGGCACTAAATAGGTTTTTGGAAACAAGAGAGATGATAGAGGCTTGATTATTAAGAACAAGGCAAGAGTGGTGGTTCAAGGATATACTCAAGAGGAAGGAATCAGTTATACTGATGTCTTTGCACCAGTTGCAAGACTTGTGGCAGTTAGGATCTTCCTTACTTATGTTGCATCCAAGAATTTCACTGTCTATCAACTTGATGTCAAGTGTGCCTTTCTATATGGGGATATAGATAGGGAAATCTACGTGTGCCAACCACCGGGATTTGAAGACCCATAACACCCCAACTATGTGTGCAAATTGGATAAAGCTCTATATGGGCTGCACCAAGCACCTAGGCTGTGGTATGAAACTTTGTCTCAGTTTCTTCTAAAAAATGGTTACCCCAAAGGTACCATTGATAAGACTCTTTTTATAAAGAAGTCTGGAAAGGACATCCTACTTGTTCAAGTCTATGTCGATGACATCATATTTGGCTCTTCAAATGACCAAATGTGTAAAGACTTTGAAAGCATCATGAAAAAGAAGTTTGAGATGAGTTCCATAGGAAAAATGGACTTTTTCCTTGGAATACAGGTGAAACATTTGAAGGATGGGTTCTTCATCAATCAATCTAAGTATGTCAATGACATTCTAGAAAGATTTGACATGAAAGACTGTAAGCCAGCCAAGACACCCATACC
>BJCO01737860.1:0-12108 GCA_018326465.1 Flaveria floridana
AAAAGAGGAACCTGTCAACCAATAACAAAATGTTAAAATCATATTCAACTACAAATGCATATGGTAGGCGTGCCATATAAAAGAGCTAAAACTTAAGTAGCTTACATAAAAGAGTCAAAGATTAAGCCACATCCAATCTATCAAGGTATATAGCTGGAATAGAAACATGGAAAATCTGCATTAGAACTTATGAATCAAGTTGGGGTTCTTTTAATCTAATGGTTTTAGGATCTTGTAATTCTAAAATACCTACAAGTTCTATTCATTGTTCCATAAGCCAATTGCTAAAATGTGGATGGGCTCTATTTAAATACTTTCCAAGCTGAATTAAACTTCTTAGCTTTCTCCAGTAAAACAACTGAATCCATCATAAGAACAGGATGAGCTACATACTGTTGAATAATAGATTTTTATATATGCTAAAGTGAACCACTAAAAGGCTTACTTTTAGTCTCTGTATGAGGTTTTTTCCTAACTATTCATATGACTACAACATGTATTATGATACTATAACAATAAAAAGCTTACTCGATCCTTCTCCTTTTCTAATTTGAGCCGATGATTTCATTTATACCGCTACCAAGTTTTGTGTCCTAATCCATCGAATAATTTCTTTAACCTAAAGAATATATGAAAATTTAATAAAAAAGCAAAACAAACAACAGAGATCGAAGCTTACGATGTTGGGAGGCGGTGGTGGTGGGATCGGGAATCTAGCGGTGGTAGGATGGCCGGCAGAGCATGGAGGCTGCAAAGAAATAAAAAAAAGTTATGAGGGAGTTGGTAGAGCTACATGATCTGAAGAGAAAAAGAGAGAGGTGAAACTTACGGTGGCGGTGGCAGGAATTCGCAAGAGAGAGAGATCAAAGAGAAAGTGAGAAAAGAGAGGGAAGAAGGGGATATATTCCCGGTTTACATTTTAGAGCAATAACACCTTACCAAATCCTCAACCCTTAGATTAAGACACAAATCAACGGCCAGACTTCATCTACAATTAACAACTCCGGATCTAAAACTTGTCGCCGCTATTTGTACCCGTCGCCGCAAATGCCGTCGCCGGTATTGCGTTGTTTTCTTGTAGTACAATTAAATTCGAATCCGTCTCCGTTTAGATTTCATCAAAAGCGACTTAGGTCAAATATAAAATGTTTTTGTGGTTAACTTTATACAATCTTTAAGACTATTTACGTTTCGACGTAAGTTATGTACGAAAACTCGTTTGGTCAAATATAATACATATTCATTACTCTACATTTTGATGTAAATATAGTTCGGAAATGAAACGGAACGATTGTAAGTCTATGCACTACGTAAATTTTGTTTGGAAAAATCGTGTTAAATATAATGCTTTTTTTTTCAGCGACATAAATTAAAGTCATTCTTACGTAAATTTAGTTCGAAAAAGCCTAGAGGAGATTGTAGTCTTTATTTTATCACACCGCGTACGATACTGCGTCAACAAGTGACGGGAAAAAATCTAGTTTTCGTTTATCTTTATCCACACAATCGGGAACAAAGATTGCG
The DNA here is from genome assembly GCA_018326465.1 of Flaveria floridana. Taxonomy (NCBI): domain Eukaryota; kingdom Viridiplantae; phylum Streptophyta; class Magnoliopsida; order Asterales; family Asteraceae; genus Flaveria; species Flaveria floridana. Next base: position 1,525 of record BJCO01737860.1, read on the forward strand.
CCGATGCAAGTTTCATAGTTCGATACAATAATATATTTGGAACGAGCGGTTTGACTATGTCTAGACACCTGCCACAACCTCAATTATCCAGTCACAAAGTTCAACTTGAACTCTTGTAAACACTCGCCTATAATATCCACGTGTCACTAAACCAAGACACCTGCCACAACCTCAATCATGACACCGATTTATCGTATGCAAATCTAAAGATACTGCGACTCTCTGATAGTTTAAAAAACAAGCTACAACTTTCAACCGATAACGTGTATATTTAATCTTTATCCACCATGCATGCACACATGTTCTTACACAACCCTTCTAAGATCACTATAAATACAAGCCCAAACGTTCACCCTCTTCACATCAACACCAACTTCTTATTGTTAATCTGAAACTGATAAAATGAAGATCAACTCGTGTTTTGTTTGTGCGCTTCTTCTTCTTCTCGTTTCCTACGCTTTGGCCGTTGACACATCGCAGCATGACACCACTCAAGGTTCGTAATTCTTACACGTACGTATTCACATCGAAATACAAGGCAAACAGGCAACAAGCTATATATGCCGTTAGTCTTTTTAAAAGATAGGAAAACAGAATTTCTTTTTCTAGCAATACTAAGCTTTTAAAAGATAATATTTCTTAAGGTCCTAACGTCACTATACATGACCCGTTAAACTTAATTAAATAACTTTACAGTGAAATGGCGGATGGTGTAAGAAGTCTTAGTTGTTAAGACACTTTCTCCTGTTTGTTATAGAAGTGATGGTTACCTAATGTATGTTTTTCATCATTTTATGAAGATGCAAGAGGAGCTACGGACAAAGTAAAACCAGCATACGGTGGTGGTGGTGGCGGTAACTGGGGCGGCGGTGGCGGTGGCGGAAACTGGGGCGGCGGTGGCGGTGGAGGGTGTCATCATGGATGTTGTTACCGTGGACGATACGGTTGTCAACGCTGTTGCGCGTCACCGGAAGAAGCCAAAGCTTATGCTGAGAAACAAGCTCACCCTTAGAAACCATAGGCAACTTGTAACCAGTGAATTCGCATGTAGTGCGAGAACAAATCCATGTATTTCACTAGTAGACTCTCAATAATACGGTACATGGAAATGTAATAAAAGTATGAATAAAAAGAAGTGGAAAAAACCATATTTTTCCACCTTTATGTAATATTTTGCACCATGGTGATTTATTATGATTTGTGGAAACCCCAAATTAAATACCTTTCTTCATGTTCTTAATGCTTACATGCATCACATGCTTCTTAAGAGAAGACATTTAAAATGATATTTCAAATGAGAATGAAACTAGTTCTTTTTAATAAATTAACTTTTCCAAACTGATTTCATGGTTTCAAACTGAATTCATGTCGTAACGTAAATTAACTCAAATATATGCCGTCGAATCAAAACTTATTATATTTAAACCGACTCGTTCCCCGTAAAATTTACGTTACAACGTAGATCAACTCAAAATACACTTAAAAATAAGAATCAAAATATTTTATAATTGATATAACTTTTTTCAAAAAAACAAACTCAAATTTATATCAGCACGTACATAAAAAAAGAAGAAAGTACATTTTTGAACAGCGACTGGCGTTAACATGACAAATGCATTAAAAACATGCAAAGTTGCAACGTTTCCATATAGATTATAAAGAGCATTATGCCCTAGACTTTGCGGTGTTATGCGAAACGCTCAAGAAAAAAGTAGAAAAGTACAAAATGTTGAAAATAATAATCTTGCATCAATAGTATTGAAGGGTTATAAAGAGCATTATGTAAATATGTAGTTGGGTCAATATATGTAAATAAGGGTCGTAGATCTAGCTTTAGATTTTCACTTTGTCCGTGAAAAGGTTCAACAAGGTACTATTCGGGTAACCCACGTCAACGGTAATGATCAATTGGTAGATGGTTTAACAAAACCTTTGTTAAAAGCAAGATTCCGTTCATTATTTTCCAAGACCGGACTTCACATCCGTCCGTCCGTCCTGAGGGGCCATATTAACCGAACACAACAATAACAATTGAATTATTTCCCTCCTCTCAATTGTATTTGAATTTGTAATTTAAATCTTGTATTATCTGCTTAGTTGATTAGTTGTACCTAACTCCAAGTCAATAGCTTAGATCCTACAATTGTGGATCACTCATGTATAAAGATACACCTTGTTTATTCAATGAAATCAAGTTTTCTCCTTTCTTATAGTAGGATGTATGTATGGGTCAAAGTAGATAAGTCCTGTTATAGTCGGTTCATGGCGGGATATCAAATGTCATTCCTAATTGTCAAGTAATTGTCACTTAGATGAGTATAAATACTCATGTATTATCAATTATATGTATGTTGACATGTTCCTTCCGATTCATTCTCCATATACAAAACAATGAGTGTGTAGCGAGTATTGTGTTTTGTGAAGAACAATTTCGATCTGTGAGAGATCCTACAATTGGTAAGAGGGCGTTGAAGTAAATTCAAATGGGAAGAAACTAAGGAAATCTTTTTGCATTGAAACTTTCATACCCAATTACACTAAGGCTTGTTTTCATGGGAAAGGTCAAGTTGAAGTAAATTCAAATGGGATAATTTGTGATATAGAATCAGTATACTATATTCCGATATTGAAAACGAATGTTATAAGTTTGGAACAATGAGAGTTACAAGGATTCGAAGTTAATGTGAGTTTTGAAGGGACCGTTTGTTATATCACAACAACATTCGGAAAAAAAAAGTGTTTAGGAATTAGAAGATGATAAGCAAGATCATATACATCAAGGAAAGGAGTGTGATTAGGCCTGGCAATAATGACCCATATATTAGAGTTTGGGTTGATTTGGACTTTATATACAAGTTAATGGGTTGATTTAGGTTAAATGATATTTTTAAAAGGGTCAAGATGGGCATACTCAATAAGAATAAAATAATTCAACGGGTCAGGATGGGTAGTGAACCAAAATAGAACAAGTTTGATCTTCTTAAAATCAATATAATCCTTTCTGTTCTCTTTTCATTAAAGTCAATTCCGTGACAAATTAAACATTCATATAAAAGTATAAAACTGTCCATCTTTACTCATATACTTTTTGTCAAAAACCATTCAACTATCAAAGGGGAAATCAACCTTCTGCGCAAGTGGGTTTTTGACAAACCTAACTAGGGATGTTTATGGTCAGGTTCGGTTGTTGGGATTTTTAGGCAAACCAACGGATTACGGTTTTGTATAAACGTAAATGCTGATGGTTCGGTTGGTTTACGGTTTTGTATAAATGTAAATGCTGATGGTTCGATAGTTCTGTTTTAACGGTCTATACGGTTTTCGATGTAGTAGTTTTACCAACTTCAAATATAAAAACCAATTTTACACAAAGAACTAATTGCAAGAAATTACTAATTTTTTTTGTTATTTATATCCTTTTCATGTTTTGTTCTTACAGTAATTATTCAAATCTATATTTTGCACGTTGTCTTTGCAAAATTCATGCATTAGTCGAAAACAATTATCATCCATTCATGGTAACTTTCTGTAACATTGAACAAGATTAACAAACATGTATACATATCCTCATGTATATAAGTACACAAAACGTTGGGTCTAGGTTTAAAACTAATATTAAACTTGATTTGTTGTGTCTAGTATATCGGCATGTCCGGTTTATACGGTTAATGGTTTAGGAAAAATATGAACCGTAAACCGAATCGGACCATCTGATTTTCAAACACAAACTATAAAACAAACCACAAAGTTTAAACCGCCCAAACTGAACACATTGTTATCGTTCTAGTCCAATTTGAACGATTAGGACGGTTTATGAACACCCCTAGGCCTAACTATATGTTGTTGAAATTATAAGCAAAGGTGACTTGAACCCATTCTGACCCATACCCATCACCCATACCCATCCTGACCCATTTCTTAATCAATCCATTCTGACCCAAACCCGTCTTGACCCACACCCATCTTGACCCGCCTACCAACCCAATCAAACCCACCCATTTTGCCACCTATAAGTGTGATAAATCATTGAAAAGGGGGAAATGTTGAATATTTGGCTGAAACAAATGACATATTGGACCACTTTGACTAATTAGACCTTGAAAGGATTAAAATTGAAGATAGTACTGATGATAAGAAAGGAAAGAAACCAATGGTAGAACAAGATAAAGAAGGTGCAAAAATAGAAGAGATGATCATATTTTTAGATCTTTTAAAGGTTATGAATCTGGGAATCATACAAAAACAGGATAATAAAAAAAAGATCATGAACATGGTAAAGTGGTTTGTGAAATATGTATTAAAACACAAAGTATCTTTCCACTAAAAATCGATGGGCAAGTAGTTAATCTATATGATCTGTATATGGGTGTTCAACTAAACGGAGGCAAGGCTCAAGTTGATAATAAGGAATTCGGGCCCCTAATTGCAGCGGATCTGGATTTAATTTCGCAGGATTACATCAAGTTACTTACAATCTATAATGAATAATTGGATTTAATGGAGTGGTATTACCGCACGTCAAAAGAAAGACAAGGTTAGGCTGAAAATATGTCAATTGATGAAGGTGAATGCAACAGTAATACGCAAGACCGTGCAACAAAAGAGCCATTGGATGAGATCCTGCCATAAAGAAAAGAAGAGTGAATGAAGTTCTATATTGGCCACCGCATTGCGGTCTAGCCAAGTAAGGAGACATACAAGATATTGATGTTAAGCTTAGGGGAGAGAATGTTGGAAATAATAATCTTGACAAAAATAGTATTGAAGGGTTAATTATGTAAATATGTAGGCGGGTCCATGTATGTAAATAAGGGTCGTAGGATGTATGTGTAGGTCAAAGTAAATAAGTGAAGTTATTGTCGGTTAATGGTGGGAAACCAACTACCATTCCTAATTTTCATGTAACTGTCACTTAGATTGATATAAATACCCGTTTATTATCAATTATATGTATGTTGACATGTTCCTAGCTTCGAATTCGTTCTCCATATACAAAATCGTTAGTGTGTAGTTAGTATGTGTGTGAAGAACAATTTGGATTTATGAGAGATCCTTCACAAAAGAGTATAAAGAAAAAAAGAAATTAAAACCTGCGCACTACAAGAAACGTTTCTAAGGTCTCCTGACTCAAACTACAAAGACCTAACTATTTCAATCTACTCAAACTTGAGTAATATAAATGAAAGATCATTTTATAAATAGAATAGAGAAAGAATAAAAGAATTGAAAAAAAACTCACCGACATTGGTTTTTAAATATAAAACTAGTATTAAGCCCGCGCGCTGCGGCGGGGGCCTAAAACTGTAAAAAAGCCAAGTCAAAACGTTTTTAAATATAAAATAGTAGAAGTTTTTGAAAATAATATGTTAAGTGGTTTAAACGGAGCTTAGAATATGCTTAGAAGTATATGTAGGGTTTTGATCTTCCCTTGGTCTTATGGTGGTTTATCTTTTTGTTTGTATACGAGAGTGGGTAAGGGATATAGAAACTACCTTAATTTATGTACTTTAAATTATAATTCAAGTGAGTTACTAAGTATTCATGCGGAACACGCATAATAGTAACTACCTGCATCCGTTACAAATCTATTACCTAACTAACTGACTAACTATAGTTTGCTTTTTGTAGAAGATTGACTGTTGTTTATCTACTCTTAGGTCCCTTAAACTACACTAACAGACAACAAATGAATAATTCGACACAAATTGCCACCCTCAAGGGGAGCTGAAACATGTACAATTCACCACTACAAACAAATCTACCCATTGATAATATTTAACTATACATAATAATTTACGTATAATGATAATAATAAACATAATAATAGCAACAATACCAACAATAGCACCACCAAAAAATAATAAATATAAGTTTTATTAAATTGATTTGCCTCCTTAGATTTGATTTGTTTCTTTGAGATAATTTACTCCAATCAAGCTCCTTATTTTTTCAAAATTTATTTTTTGTTGGTACACATGTCCCTAGTTCTAGATCTAATGTGCTTAAATGTAAATGATTTTCATTTTGTTACACTGATGTAATCATTTGATATTTGTAATGAAGGACTCTTGATTGAATGAATATGTGTTATTGAATGTATATAAATAAGATACAATGTATGGTTGATGCTTATAATATTTAATGTTTCATTGTTTGTTATATGATAACACATATTGAACTAACTATATAGGTTTGTGAAATATATGAAGTTCTCATGCGAATTGACCATGCTAATGGACCATACGAATGAACAACTTCATGCGAATGACTCAGTCGCATGACTGAACCAGAAGACTAGATAAGTCGCATGATTGTAACATAAGATTGGCTAAGTCGCACGACTGAATACTTAGTCGTGCGAATGGATCAACCACATGGCTCAATCGCACGACTGAACCATACTTGTGGTTCAGTCGCCCGAATGAGAAACACTAACCTATAAATACCACTTAAATCGTGAAAAAACGTAACACTTCGCATACATACATACCCTAGCCGTCTAGAGACCTCTCAGAACCTGTTCCAAGTTCATAGATCGCACTAGATCGATTATCAATCGTTCTTAACGTTTAGATTCAATCTACAATTGTTTCTACGTGCGTTCTCACTGATTGGATCGCCAATCAAATAGGATTCTGCACTATTTGATTCGGTATACACGTATATCTTAGTTATTTAGTTTTAAATGTCGGACTATGCAGTGGATCAGGGTTTGTGAAAATTCGTAATTTTGTGTCAAAGTGTCAAAAACCATCGAATTTTCAAACACAGCAGTTTCAGTCGCACGATTGACTCAATCGCACGACTGAATTCATTCGTATAAGTCATTCGCACGATTGGACTCAGTCATACATCCATTCGTACGACTGAACTGTCTAGTCGTATTGTTCATCCGCATCTGTCCATTCGCACGATTAATTCATCTGCATTGGTTCATTCGCACGTTTGAGCAATTCGCACGTTGAGCCATTCGCATTGTTCAATCGCACGAGCTGTCCAATCGCACACCTTCATTCGCATAAGTAGAAATAGTTTTATTCTAAAGTTAAAGTTGATAGTAATGGAGGATCAATATTCAGCATTCACAGCAGGTAGAGATTCAAGGATCCAGAATCCGTTGCTTCTGGAAAATGAAATGGGGAATCATAACAAGCCCCCTAAGCTAATCATGTTAGATGATTACCCACAGTGGAAGCAAAGATTTGAGATTTACTTAAATGGTGTAGATCCCAATCTGTGGGAGTCGATAGAGACATGGTATAGCATGCCTGTAGGTACTGATGGACAAAAAGTAAAGTACAATGCTGAGAAAAAAGTTTATGCATTGCTCACTCAGTCAATTCCTAAGGACATCTTTCATCAATTTTCTGAGAACAAGCAAGAAGAAGCTGTGGGATGCATTGGAAAAGAGGTATGACAGAAATGCATCATTAGAAGCTCTAAAGGCTAAAGCATTGAAGAAGGAGTTTGACAACTTCTCGTCAATGGGAAAGGAGAGCTTGGACGATGTCATTGATCGGTTCTATCACTTAATGAATGAGTTGCACACTTATGGAGTCTCCACATCTATGGAAGACAAAGTTTCAAACTTCGCAGATGGGTTGCCTGAAAAGTGGGTTTCTTTTGTCTCCAACCTCAGACAGAATGATATGCTGGCGAAGTTAGATATCACTGACTTCATTATGAAACTGAGGGAGGAAGAATTGAGGATGAAGTACAGGGCTCAAAAGTCTACTTATGATTAGAATCTAGCCCTATACAACTCAACTCCCTAAGCCAAAACGTCTGGAGCTCTACTACAAACGGCTTTTGTGTCGAGTTCAGCTGGTCCATCTCAAGCAATTTCTTCAGGATCTGACACGTCAGGGTCGTCTGGTACCCATTACATAGCATTTGAAGCCAATGCTACAAAACTGAAGACCGAGAATCTCGGAAATGTGACAGTTGAGGTAGCAAAGGAACACATGGATCTCTTAGCAGCTGTCGTCCATTCCTATGACGGGCTAGTTGCTGGGGAAATAGGGAAATGCCATCTAGCAGATGAGGACTACGAGCAGGTGGACGAGACAAAGCTGGAAAGGATGAATATAATGTGGGCCTTAGCAAGTGCTGTCCGGAGAGCTAAGAAGTTTGTCAAGAAAACTGGACAGAACTTGGTTGCTACTAAGGACACAACTTTCAGTTTTGACAAGTCCAAGGTTACCTGCTTCAATTGTGGGGAAAAGGGGCACTTCAAACGTGTGTGTGTACTTCAAACGTGTGTGTGTGAAGCCTAAAAAGACAGGAAATGGCAATCCTTTCTCATCCTTCAATCGTCAGGATAAACCCACAGTTAGTCCTACTTCGTCAAGCAAGGATCCTAAAGCCTTGACTGCTCATGATGACGAAGGACAGGATTCGAGCTTTCAGTTTGTCTCTCCGGGAGAATCCAACATTGCTAGTGTTAAAGACATAGATGATGACTCAGCTAGTGAAGGAGATATTGCAGTGGAACTAGCGATGTCTAACACTGAAGAGACTGCAACTGTGGTCAATTACATGCCTGAAGAAGGGAAAACTACAACAATGTCAGAATCACCAGAACCAGAGACACTAGACTCTGCTTTGATGGCTGATTCGTCAGCACCTCCTCAGATAAGTACTACTGACCAACTATTCAATAATCATGCATGTTCTGATTGTAATAAATTTAGGGAAAGCATTGATCTGAAATTTGCTAGGTTATTAGATCACAATGATAGCTTAGTAAAAGACTTACAACTGTGCACAGAAGCCAATAGAGTTTTAAAACAAAATGAGCACAGTTACAAAGAAAAGATAGACCTTTTGAACAAACAGCTTAGGGAAACAGAAGTAGTAGCCTTTACCAAGCTAATTACATTAGGTACTATCTAAACTCCCTAGAAGACACTAAGAAACAGAAGGCAATTTTAGAAGTAGAAGTAAATTCACTAAAACAAAAACTGCACAGTTGTACAAGTTCCTCTCACATTGTCTAACACTTAGTGAGAGAACGTAACAATAGGGAGGGTTTGGGATATAAAGTGGTTCCACCACCACCTGAGACCTTGATGAATGAAAAAAGTAAACCAATAAATAATAACCCAATCAAGGATCATGTGGTGTCCACTCCTCAAGCAAGCGACCCAGATTCCACATGTAAACCTATTGAATCTGGCACTAAACTAAAGGAGGCCACTTCAAAATCACAAGGTAAAATGTCCTGTGTCAATCTGGACAATCAATTTGAAAAGGTTAAAGATAAGTCTGGGTCAGCCAAGTTTCAATTCTGAACCCAAAAAGACCAAACAAGTTAACCACCCTCGTGCTTCATGTCTAAGTCCAGAGAAACAAAAAGTAAAAGATGTTACAAACGTTCAAACAATTAATTTTGTTAAATCAGATAAAACATCTAAGCAAGAAATGTAAAAACCCAAACAAAACAATGTCACACGGGTGTCCTATACTTCTCCACAGAAACATTTAAATCGTCAAGTTGAAAGGAGATCATGTTACAACTGTGGAAAGTATGGACATATTGCGTCTTATTGTTCTTATTATCAGACGCCAAAGAAGAAGGTAGAACTTTATGACACTAAAGTGAGCTCTTTTAAAAGAAGATCCATGACTCCACTAAAAAGAGTCAGTGAACCTAAAGTTCAACCTATCAACCAGTCGTCTGTTTATCACAAACAGGCCTTACATAAGACTGGCTTATGAAAAGAGAAATCTATCCATGAATTTGATAATGAGAACAAGAAGACCATAGATTGTCCCTAACCCTCAAAAGGTCAATGGGTGGAATTTATGATGTGTGATGCCTCTGGGTCACCCAAGCCAGTAAAGGCTTAGGAACTAATGTTTTCATATGAATGTGCAGGGTGTTCGCTATAGTGCTGAAACCAACACGTGGATTGTCGATAGTGGAGCATCCAGGCACATGACGGGGAACAGGGCACTCCTATCAAACGTCAAACAAATAAAAGGAGGCCATGTTTCATTTGCTGGAAATAAAGGAAGGTATATCACAACTCAAGGGGAAGTGGGAAATTAGAAAGTAAAGTTTGACAAGGTAAACTACGTTCAACAACTTCAAAATAACTTACTTTCGGTATCCCAAATTTGTGATAAAGGGTTTAAAGTAGTATTTGATAACAAGAAGTGGTATGTCCTGAAAAAGGACTATGTGATCGCGGAGGACCAAGTCTTAATGTCTACCTCAAGATATAATAACCTTTATGTCTTGGATCTATCAAAGGACTCCACAACGGATCATCACGTTCAGTGCTTCTTGTCAAAGGCCACTGAGAAGGACTCTATCTCCTGGAATCAAAGAATGGGACACATTAATCCACAGAAGATGAATCACTTGATCCAGAATGATCTAGTGAGAGGAGTTAACGTAAAAAATTTCCAACTTTCAGATTTCTGTGTGGCATGCAAGAAAGGCAAACAAACAAAGAAGTCTCATAAGGAAAAGAAAGTTCACTCTATCGAACTTCCTCTTGAACTTCTTCACATGGATCTGTTTGGTCCAGTCAGTACAAGAAGTATCGCAGGCGACTTGTACTGCTATGTAGTTAC
>BJCO01737862.1:0-16875 GCA_018326465.1 Flaveria floridana
ACCCGAACCGGTTCTTGGTCAAAAACCGGTCTCCAAAACGTTGACCGAACCCGAACCGGGTCCGACCCGACCCGGGTTCAAAAAAAAAACCGGTTTGTGCACCTCTAGTCGTGACACCTACATCCACCACCAACTCCGCCATCTCTGCCAAAACCCTTTTGTTGTATGTTTAGTTACGGTACCACTAATCATATTCAGAGGTTGCCGCCGCGACACCTACAGCCACCACCAACTTTGCCATCACCGTCGGTTACATCGAAGAAGATAAAGAAAGGACGGTAACTTCGGAGGCGGCCAAGAGCACCACCCAAAAATCCTCTTTTTGTGTGTATATATTTGAATAAGAGTTGTACAACATATAGCAACAGTTGTATGTTTAGCTACAGTACCACTATTCACATTCGAAAGTTGTCATTTATTAGTAATACAATATTGTAAATAAAACAAATTATTTTGTAATATATCGATATTTTTTGCTTCAGAGACGAAGGAAACTCTTAGTTAAAACATATAATTGATAGTGTCATCGAAATATAATGATAATTCATTCTAGGTCTTTTTTATCATATTGAAGGAATGTGATTTAATATGTTACCAACCAATAAAAACAAGAGGAAAAAGTTGCATTGCTTTTCTTTACTCTACCAATTAAGACCCTTTCACATCATAACATTTTTCTTTAGGGTCATTTAATAGTAAATTCTTTTGAATGTAAACTTGTCATATATACTAAAAGAGTCATGATTAACACATAGTCATTTTTAAATGAAGAATTATAAAACCGTGTAAACACTCGATCGTAGGTACTGTTAGATTATATAGGAAAGGGAAAAAAAGGCAAGTATATAATTATAACCGGTATTATTATATAAAGTTAAGAAAAATTTATTCAACTCTCATCGCATCTACTTAAAAAGATTTACTTTTTCTAATATTTCCTCATGACTTGAGAGGCTATACTTCACAAATATTCATCAATACTTTCTAATTAAACTACGTCAACCACCAAGTCTATCCACTCATAGAAATGTTTGTGGAAAACTCATTATTGCCTATTTACCATTTTGCCCTCTGATCATATATATATACATATAACTTTTGAGAGAGAGAGAGAGAGAGAGAGAGAGAGAGCGGGGGGGAGGGAGAGAGAACAAGCATCATGAATATACTCTCAAACCTTCATTTTTGGTTAATTTTAAGTTGTTTACATGTAATGCATTCTCAAATAATTCAAGATTCATGCACAAGTTCAAATCTTGAAAATCTGAATGCTCAAATCAACTTTGACACATCATCTCTCATGTGCTCAAATGTTTGGTCATCTGAAGGCTTCATTCTAAGAGTAAGTCATCATCACATCCATCACTTGTATTTCGATAAAACCTACAAAATCATACTTGAACATATATCATTCATTCATCTTCAATATATTATATACCATATTTATTATATTCTTGTTGGTATATATAGGCCTCACAAGCAGGGCCAAATTTATGGAGCTTCGTGTTATCAGCACCCAACACGAACTCCTATGTGGCTATGGGCTTTTCACCCAATGGCGGCATGGTTGGCTCCAGTGCCGTTGTTGGTTGGGTGGCGGACGATGGGTCCGCCACCATGAAACGATATTTCCTTGGTGGGAAAACACCAAGCCAAGTGCTGGTGGATCAAGGAAGTCTACAAATTATGCCAAATACATCTTGCATCATTTCGGTTTCATCTCGTATGTATTTAGCATTCCAGTTGATCACCTATCAGCCGAGCCCACAGCTCGTGTACGCAGTCGGAAGCAGCAATGCTCCTGCCCCAACACCGCCGAACTACCTGCTGACGATACATAGGAACCAGATGGCCATAGCCTTCGATTACTCATCAGGTTGGTCATAAAGTTAATTTTAGCTTTAACCATCAGAAATAGATAAATTTAAAAGTTTTGTAGCCTGTGTTCATCTTATAACGTTACTCATAAAGTATTTTCTATAATTTAACCTTTAAAACGATATTGTTTATGAATATAACAACCACTAAAATTTAGTAAATGAAAATATATGTGTGTGTGGATACAGTATTTTTGAAATATTCACTGATTAAGCCATCTATTGATAGTGAATAAAACGTTTCAGACCAGTCACTCTCTATACATATGTGTGTATATAATTATGTCTAATGAATTTACATATTATTAAGGTTATAAAATAATAGAATATCTTTTATTTAATGGTAGGCATAGATATAACGTTTGTAAATGTTAAATCACTTTTTCTTGTACGAAAACTAACTAACACAATATTCATTTGTCTTTGTGCAAGTTCTAGGAAATAGCCACATTTAGAATTAAAGATGGATGTTTCTACAGGAAATTAATATTATGTTTGGCATGCTTGAATTCTTTTATATAATTTTCCACTGACTAATCCTAGTTAATATATTAAATATTTTCAAACACAGGCTTGAACTAATATTATATAGAAAATTCCCATAATGACCATAGAAAAACCAAATTTCTTAATAAAATTACTTTTTGACTTCCACTAAATCAACATCTCAAACTTGCAGAAACATTCATATATGAATCAACATCTCAATTAGCGGCATAATTTAATCATTTACGACAAATTAATAGCGGCGACTTATTAATACATTTAGCGGCGATTATGACAGATTGACAAGTATTAGCGACGACTTTGATCGCTGCTATTGGTCGAGAATTTTGTAGTGATAGTAGAGTGCAAAAACACATATGCATAGATAACTCATGTACATGACACGTGTATTTACTTTTTACTTTTCAAATATGGTGAAAAACCTATAAAAATCTATTGTATTTTATAAATTTAATACGTTATGTTTATATCACCTGAAATATCTAAGATGGTTGACGCATTCAAGCATTGTAGTTATGTTTCGACTTATTTAGCATGTTTATTTTGTGTAAGATAAAAAGCCAAAAATTGACTTTACATATATTTTTCATTTAATATTATACATATATGTGATAAAAAGAAAGTTTAATAATAATACACTTAGATTTTTTTAAAGTTTTGTTTTTTCTAATTTTATCCCATTGTCTTTACCACCACTACTAGGCATCATGTCCACTAAGCTCACACGTCATGTGACAATATAAAAAAGATGGATGTTATCTTTTTTTTTTTTTTTATTTAACGGCAAGGCAAATGGATGTTATCTATTTTATATTTGATACCGTAAACGAGTTGAGCAGGTTAAAAGCTATATATTTAGGTTCTTTTTATGTCAAAATGAAATTTTAAATATAAATTTGTAGATTTTAAACTTAATTTCTTAAAAGGTAAATATGTAAATTTGAAATAGAAGCATTAGTATGCAAAAAGTTAATATTTTTATTTTCGATTAAACGGATCATACTTATGTTAACCGAGAAATTCACATGTCATGTTTCTTTTAATATGCCTGACGTGATTTTTATGCTTTTGTCATGTTTAGGTTAGTGTAAATAAATTGTAGAGTTAATCTCGGTTTTGGTCCCTGTGTTTTGCAAATTGATTCCACTTGAGTAACAACGTTTATTTTGTCTACATTTGAGTACCAAATTTTTAAAAAGTTGTCTGTTTCAGTCCAAATTTCGAACGGTGTTAACATTTTCTGTTAGATTTTTTAAAAAAAACCAAAATACCGCTAAGGGCTATAAAAATATCACCATCTCCACCACATACCACAGCCGCCACCACACACCACCGCCGGCACACTCCACCGCCGCAGGGACTTACCGGAGGGGTCGTCGACGCGGCTGGATCCACATCCGCCACCTCCCCCCTCAATTCAACCTCCACATCCTCACCAATTGCTCCGCCCAACACCACCCCTTCACCACCGACCTTTGCCCCTTCACCAGCAACCACGGTCTCGGCCCCAAAACCTACAACCAATCCTACCGTCCTCCTTGAACCATTCTTCCACGGTCTCGCCACCACACACCACCGCCGGCAACGAATACCCCAAAACCTACGACCAATCCTACCGTCCTCCTTGACTCCCTCCGATACCTCCACGGCGGCGATTACAACTCCCCCGCCATCCACGGCCTCCACCTCCACCAGTTCCCCCGTCGTGACTCGTCGCATCAGCGTGGGATTTCAGTCAGCCGTTGGGGAATGATCCCGTTGTGTGGGGCACTTCGTTTCTTGAATTGCCGGAGTTTTTTAATCTCACAACGCTAACCCTAGAATCGAGATCTTACCCTTGGAAAGAACAATCGATCCCTTACCTTACGTCGTTTCATCCCCCCTAATTTAGCGCTTTTCGATTTGTGAGAGTTAATTGATCCAAAAGATCAACGTTGATGTTGTTCGCCAGTGGCGAGGTGGAGGCTCTCGGCGGTGGGGTCGAAGCCGTAGTGCACTCGAACAAACGAATTTGAGCAGATTGTTCGGAGGTTTTCGCCGATGAGGGAGTCCAGTAAGCCTCTTTCTTCGATGGTTTCGATGTCGTTGGGGCGATAATGGTGTGACTGTTTTGGGGTTGATTGGGATGAGATAGAGCAGAGGTTGCGAGTGAATGGGTGACGCTGGAGACAGTGGTGGTGAAGGGCTCCGGCGACGGTGGTGAATGGGGTGAAGGGGGATTGAAGCAGAGAGGAGAATGAGGTTCTGTAATTGGTGTGAGGTGCGGTGGTGTGTGGTGGCGGTGGTGTGTGGTGCGGTGGAGTGTGCCGGCGGTGGTGTGTGGTGGCGGTGGTGTGTGGTGGTGGTGGTGGTATGTGGTGTGTGGTGGCGATGGTGTGTGGTACTGTTGAGAAGAAATTGAAAAGTGAGATGGTGATATTTTTATAGCCCTTAGGGGTATTTTGGTCTTTTTTAAAAAATCTAACAGAAAATGTTAACACCGTTCGAAATTTGGACTGAAACAGACAACTTTTTTAAAATTTGGTGCTCAAATGGAGACAAAATAAATGTTGGTACTTAAGTGGAGTCAATTTGCAAAACACAGGGACCAAAACCGAGATTAACTCATATGTATATATGCACTTTGGTTGGTATTGAGTCGACTTATGGGTTTTGGTTTGATTACGGGTTTGGTTGTAATATGGTTCGTTTTGTTCTTTTTTTTGTTTTTATTTTAGGAAATACCGAAACCAAAACCCAAAATCCGGCTATTGAAAAACCTATAATCCAAACCATCGGATTTTGTTTGTGTTCAGTTTTTAATTCATTGTTCTAGTTATGATTAGATTAATTCGGTTTGATGCATACCCTCCACGACGTATTGTGCGCAGATGCGGGTGCCCTTCTATCCATAGTAAAGTTTGTATATTTATCCTTATAATTTAAGTTAAAATTGTCTTTATCCTTAAATTTTTTTTCATCTCTTAAAAACATGTCACATCTCAATCCTTATTTTTTATTTCTATTCAATTAAATAAACACCTTTTAGTCAATTTTTACTAATATTTTTCTATCTTCCACTCATATAAAAATATAAAGAACGAATAGTTACTTGGTCAATATAAGAACTTATAATTATAATATATGGACAACAAAGTAATTTCACTCATATCATATCTTGGAATATATAAAGTATATATATAAGGGTTGTAAGAAAAATTATTAACAAAGTTATAAAAGTTGATATCACTATTTTATTACTTATAGTACTTACTCATACGTAATTTCACTCATATCATATCTTGAAATATTATTTTATTTTTTATAAATATAATTTTTTATTTACTCAACTCGTGTAAAACACGGGTTTTTAAAGCTAGTTAATTAAGATTAATGAAAAATGTTTTATAATTAAAAATAAATATATACTTATTAATCTATACTTATTAATAAAACAATATCTTTAGTGACACATGTCATTTTTTAGGCCTTCATTCCTTTTATTTTCCACTTAAAAATGTATCTATCCTTATTTCAAGGCATAATTCATTTGAATAAAATCAACTACTACTATAATTATAAAGTGAGTTTTTTCCCTTAAATAGTGTATATAGAACATTTATTTATCATAGTAGGTGTTTAAGAACGTGTTTTTTTCTCTCACTATGATGCTATTAGTTAAATTTATTTCACTTTAAAATAATATTATTTAAAAAAAGTCAGGTACAAAGGTTAATAAAATCGTAAAACCATTTGGTTCATATATCGTAATTAAGAACATAAAGTTTTTTTAAAACTTATTTTGGTTTTTTTAATTCACTCAGACTTAATTTTAAATCGTTTTTTCATATAAAAAAGTTGATTGTTTTAATTTCACACAAAAGTAGGCATATTTGTTTTTTTATTCTTCTTAAAAATATGTATTTTATTAAAAATATTTTTAAGTAGCTTAAAAGATGCAATAAGAAAAAACTATGTTGAACAAAAAATGCATTCTTTAAAAATATTTTATATAAATATCATAACGAAACAAAAAAGTTAATGGTTTATTTTTATTATATTTTACGAACTACATATGTAATCCTTAATTACCGATGACATGTATGTTGTAATACACTTCCAACAACTATTGGGGGAAAAACGAGTCACACCGTCTCATGAGCCACTCGGGACCGACTCGCTAAAAACTCTAACTAAGCTTAGCTTAAACAAGCTCGAACTCATTTTATGGCTCATTTAATAAATGGTTTTGAGCTCGAGCTTCATATGTCGAGATCGAGCCATATGTCGAGATAGAGCGGCTCGCAAGATGAAACTAGCGTTGAATGTAATGATGTTTATTTTATCTTTTATGTATATACTCATATAAATGATTATTACTATATATAAATTTATGTTTAAAACCGTTATATAATATATATAATTTAAAAAAATTACATAAACCATTTAATTTCATAAAAATATTTTTTTCTATATAAGAACACGTATTCTATAAATATATGTTAAAAATACTGATGAAAAAGTATTAATATTTTTGTATGAGAAAACGTCATTGAAAATATTTTAAGAAAACCTTTATAAAAAGAACTATAAAATATTTTTTAAAATAATAAGAGATGCTAAATTAATTTTTACTTCATTGAAACTTTGTCCTTTTAATTCTACTTAAATAACATTATTAGAAACAGTCATACATTTATCCAATATTTATCCAATCATATTATGAATAAGAAAATTTAACTTTTTAGTAAAAATCAATTTTGATAGATATTTTTTAAAACAATCATTTTATTAAATTATTTTTCTATAGATTGCAAGTTATAGTTAAATATTTTCCCACCCAAGAACAATTTGACTATATCATCACAAAACAGATAATATAACGAGTTTCTAAAGGTTATATTACACTAAAATTATAAATTGAAATGTGTTGGATTCTTGTTTATTCAAACAAATAATTAATGGTTTCCTAATTCACTCGTACTATGCAAATGAGAAAAAACCTCATAAGCGTCTTCTATTTTGAAATGATTTTATATATTTCATTAAATGAAGGGTCTCTAAGAATTAATTCAGGGTTTCGATTTTCCCAAATCATGATATCGATTTTCAAAAGAAAAGATGAACCATTTTATATTCTTTTTAATTTACAAACATATCATAATTCCAATTTATCCCAAATCACGTTATATTTCAAGTTTAACTCACCGATCCTTTTACTCCTTAATTGATCTATTTAATATCATTCATACCTCAAGTTTTAAATCATAATAGCTCTTCTTCAAAGTCTCAATTTAATGTTCATATATACAAATGTCGATTGCAACGATAGAAGTGGTACGTACGATTAAAGGATTTTTATTTCAAGATAAACTTTAGTATTTTAGTTTTTTAACATCAATTTGACTAATTTATATTTTTGTTTATGAAAACATAAAACTTTGATTTAATTTTAATTGATGTAAGCATTAAATTGGTTAATATTTTTGGTAAACAAAAAGACAAAATTGCATAAATGGTCCCTATGGTTTAATCAAATTTCATGTTTGGTTCCTAAACTTTAGCAATCACAAAGATAGTCTAAAGTTTTATGTAATCATTGCATGTTTGATTTCTGACACCGATTCAAGTTCTATGTTGTGTTATCTCGAGTTACAAGTAGAAATAAATTAAAATTATTACTATTAGACAATGATGGTAAAATTACGAACAGAACATCAAATTTTATATATAAAGGACTTTTCGGATGTTTATAGATGTTCTCATATTCAATATAATTTGTGTATTAACTAAAGTTCTTATTTATAAGTTTATTTTATTTTGTATTATAGATTATTTAAATTTATAAGCATTGATAAAGAAAAAACTACTAATATTAAATAGAGTTAATTTAAATTTTGCTCCCTAAGGTTTTACTAAAGTAATCATTTTCCTCCAAAAGTTTCATATGTTGTTTCATTTTCATTCCAAAAGTTTCATTATTTTGGATAAGTTCGAAACAACTAAATAAGACTTTTGGACTGAAATCGAAACAATTTATAAAACTTTTGGAGGTAAATTGATGTTTTTAATATTTTGGAGGAAAATGGTTATTTTTTACAAACCTTAAGGAGCAAAATCGAACTTAACTATATTAAATGTAGTTGATTTTAAAAAACTAAACATAAAAATCGATATACAAAGTAATAATATCATAACTTACGAATCTTTTTAATAAAAAATAATTTTTAATTGTTGAACCCGTATATTACACGGGTCTTTAGTCTAGTAAAATTATATATAAGAATAGAAGAAGACTTTTAGTTGAGTCATAGTTTGAGTTATACGAACATCTAAATTTATTATCAAGACACGCATATATCTCTATTTCTTTTTATACAAAAAAATAATAATAAAGACACGGTGCAATAAATCATGGGCCGTTGATGCAAATTAGCATCAGATTCTTTCATCATCTTTATGTTCACCACAACCACCAAAAACTCGATCATCGCTCCAATTTCTCCACTGATTACAACAACAATGGCGAAAACCATATCTTACATCACCGGATCTGAGCTCCTATCCCTCAAAGAACGCACTAACGTAGCCATTGTTGACGTCAGGTAACTTCACTTCTCATTCATCGATCAACCATATGATCTTCCCCTATCAAACACTTCAATCGGTAACACATTAATGAATGATTGGTGAGTTTACAGGGACGATGAGCGGAGTTACGACGGTCATATCGCTGGTTCACTTCACTTCGCCAGCGGTACGTTTCAGGATCGAATCCCTAATCTCGTTCAAACCGCTAAAGCTAAGGGGAAAGATACATTAGTGTTTCATTGTGCTCTCAGTCAGGTGTGTTATGGAGTATTGGCTTCGTTTGCTTTAAATGTTTGTTGATATAGTTATTTGATTTAGGGTTTACTGCAAATTTTGTAGTTATGGTTATGGAATACAGTGAATTAGGGTTTTTAACCGCAGATTTTCATAATCTAGTTTTTGCTGTTTCATCTGAAATTAAGGTGAACATACAAACATTTAGAAATTGATTGCTCATTGCTTTGTAATGTAGCATAGATTATCGAATCCGTTACACGTTAAGCTAAGCAATTATACCTGATGGTTTATGATCCTAGTATTTGGACCCATGTTTATTGTTTTAAAAGGCACAAGGCGCTTCGAGGCGTTTAGGTCCTAAAAGTCGGGAGTTTCACATGCTCTATGTATAACTAATTAAGTTTTATGTACAATGAAAGCTGCATCTTCTTTGTTTCTATTACATGTCATCCTGCATCATCAAGTAAAGTATTCATAATCTGTTGATCCTTTTGGTTGTTTTTACACATTAGCCTCCACCAGGAGCGTCTCTACAGTATAAACAACTAAAGTAATCGCTTTAGGCCCTCAAATTTGAAAAGAAAACATTACGTTTATCCATTAAGCTGAATATATATGTGATAATCCAATCAATATATGCGTTTTTAGAGATAAATGAGAAGGCTTACAAAATGATTGAAGGTCTATCGAGGTAGACTTATAAAAATTGGTTTATCGATGTCGACTTACGAAACTTGGTTTATCGAAGGCAGTTCTTTTAGGTTTATCAATTTTAAGTTCTTTTTTTCAGATAATTACCTAATCTACAAACTATTATTGTCTGATCTTGTTTTATATTCAATTGCCTTAATCTATTATCGTTCTTTTGCCAATTTAATCTATTGTTATCTCTTTTGATTTTAATCTACATTTGCAAGTAATTTTTCTCTTTACTCTAATCTATTGTTGCTTGTTTATCATTTAATCTGCCCCAAGTTGTTTTCTTCCAAACTATAAACTAATATGTTTATGTTGTCGATCGGAGGCAAAGTCTACAAGAAAAATATATAGACCGTATACGTGGGCCTCAAGATTTTATTTTGCTTTAGGCCTTCAGAAATGTTGAGCCGGCTCTGGCCTCCTCCACACCCAATTATGATTGACATGTGCGTGAAGCGTCACTTTAAGGCATTTTTCTAATTGCCTTGCTGCTTCCAGGATGCATTTTAACACCAAATCTTGTTATAGATGTTTTATTCTCATTAAAACATCCAATTTGGCATAAAAAGAATGTAATTGCATAATGTTACAAACTAATCAAGTCAATGCCCAATTTCATGCCTGCTAATAGTACTTGTTCATGCTTCGGATACCTCATATTGTGTTCCAAGATGTCTGCATAGATGGCATTCAAGCATGACTATTGTTATACCAAAATGGCGATTGTTTTGATGTTACTAAGAAAGTGTTAAGATATATTGAATTAGTTACACAAGTTAGTTACAATTAGGTGATCAATCCTCATCACAGATTGTAATTTACAAACACAAATTCACATTTTACATTTTTTCTCTCCTTTTTCAGAATAGACAAGCTTAGCTTAGTTTAGATTAGATTTATGTTTATACAAAAGTTGATAGAAAAGCAACAATGAAACTGATTGTCCTTGCTCAATGATTGTTACAGTGTTAAACATTATAATTAAAATATTTGTTTCAGGTTCGTGGGCCGAAATGTGCACGCAGATTAACAGACTATCTTGCAGAAGGAAAGGAGGATGCAGGAATTAAGAATATAATGGTGCTCGAACGTGGTTATAATGGTTGGGAAGCATCTGGTAAACCTGTTTGCCGTTGCAGTGGAACAACCTGCAAAGGTGGATGCTAAATCCATAGCATTGATAGCATTATGCGATATATGTATTGTTTTTCATACATCATATGATAAAATGAAACAAACCGAGTCAGGTTAGTTACTTGGCTAAATTTCTTCTGTATGATCCTACACGTTAATCGGTTATTATTCCATTCATTGGAAGCTATATAAATGGTTTGGAAGTCATTATATACTTATATCCTCCTCTGTTGTCAAAAACTCACAAGACGCATTACTTATAAAACATTTTTTTAGGTGCTCTGGCACATTTCAGTCCAAGTTCCGGTCAGAAATTCATCTGGCCTAAAACAATTACACTAGCTCTAAACAAGTCTGAAATCAATCTAAAACAACCTAAACTAACCCAAAACTAGCCTAAATCATGTTTAAAACCTCTAAAAATTGTATTTTTATACCACGTGCAGTGCTTAAAAAAATATTCGTTTGTTAAGCGTCATGTGTCTAGGCCTAAGGCTCGTACCTTGCACCTTCGACAACTATGATATCCTTATGTTCTGTATAATATTAAGGCTTGATGATTCTTTAAGATTTCAAGTATGCTTGGCAAAACAAGCATCAATTAGGTGCTGGTCATAACAAGTTCTAACCAAAATGGGTTCGGGTTGAATCAAGTTTTATAAAAATGTGTTGAAGGATTAAAAACTATAGGTGTAGTTCTTTTGAGATCAAGCCTATACAATTCTAAGTTGACAAAAATTCCTCAGGTAATTCAAGGAATCATGGCCAGGTTTTCTACTTTTGGATGATGCTCAAGAAAATTCTAAGTTCGAACTGTAAGTGCGGAACGAAGAAGGGCAGAAGAACATTCAAAGAAGTAGATAATTACTCGTGAAATAGTGTTGTTATGAGAATAGGGCGACAACCAGCCTATCCACAACGGTTTTGTTGTCTTGTTTCCTTTTCCTTATTTGTACCTAATGAAAAAATACTTTAGCCTAAAAACACCCATAACTTTACGTTAGAAGTCGAATAGACATGGATGATCGGATGCTAGTAGGCCTCTTCACGGTCTGGTTCGGTTGTTTTTGACAAAAAATCAAGGCCAAATCGCTAACTACGACTCCGGGAAATGACAAACCAAATCGAATGGGCTGTGTGGGTAGGCTAGATCTGGTAGGTTACTAGGTTTTAGCCGTTTGATGGTTTAATTTGTAGTCCCTCTAATTCTCTGATTATGATCATAACTTTTTAGATTAGCATAAATAATCCAATGAGTTGAAGATTCACACACAATCAAATAAGCAAGAAATTCAAGAACAAGATGTAAAATGAAAACCCTAGAAATTGCTTTGTATTGCAATCATCAAAAAAGGGTGGTGGGTGGCGGTTGATGGTGGTGGCGACGGGGATGGTGGTGGCGACGGGGATGGTGGTTGGCGCTTGTGGTGGCGGTGGCTAGTGGCTGCGATGGTGATGGGGGTGCTGGTGGTGGTGACTAGTGATGGTAGTGGTGGTTGATGGTTGGTTGTTGTGGGAACGAATTATGAAAGACGAAAAAACAAGGGAGAGCAAATGAATAATTTTGGGATGTTTAGAGAGAATGAACACATTAACATGTTTTAAAGTGATCCTTGATTTTAACTTGCATTAAATTTTTTTGAGACCTTTTGATGGGGATGTACAACCCATAACCCAATTCCCCCTTACACTCGTAGCTTATACTCTTGACACTCCATAGTGAATTCTAAGGACATCGTACTCCACTTGGCTTTGACTTTGTTTAGAGTAGACAACCATTGAATGCCAAGAACCACGTCTGCTCCCCCTAGTGAGAACGAATAGAGATCGCGGATGAGCTAAAGATCCCCCATTTTCGAAACAACATTTTTTGCAAATCTAATTGCATTCAATGATGCCCGCATTGCTAGTTCACACACCAAAAGGTTGCTATTGGTGTGGGAAGATTCACCCTGCGAACGACATTATCTGCCACAAAGTTGTGGGTTGACCAACTGTGAATCAAAACGAGTACCTTGGAGCCGTTTAGGAGGCCATGAAGGATCATGGTAGGTGTATGAGACTTTTTGGCCTTAGCCTTCCTCATACAGTGAATGTTTGTACATAGAGCGTTATTTGTGGTGCAATTTTGTGAATCCATGATGATCACAATTGACGGCTAGCAAGAGTTAATTTATGCTTTTCGAATCTTTAAACTCATAACGATACTCTGTTTTACTCTAGTTCGTTGAAAAATTAGTCAGTAAATTTTTTAACCCAAATTTTCATTAGAAACGAGTTTTTTTCACTCTTGTGTCACAGCGAGGCTGTACGGTGTTATTCGCGTGATAAATGGCACATTTGCGTACTTCGTTACGCGCGTTGTAACGGTGACATTAACGTGTTTAAGTATATAAAAAAACGTATGAAGTTATTGCAAATCGATTTTGAAGATTGAAACATAAATAGAAAACAACATTATGTCACGCTCGTTGTGCCCCAATAACTTAAAAAGGTAATTAAGACAAAAAAATAATAATAAAAGAAAGGAAAACATAACAAAAAAATTCACAAAAAAATAATGCTAGCAGCGAGGATTGAACCTGGATACCACAAGAAAGAAGCCGCGAGTGCTACTAGTTGATTAAAACCATAGCATATGTCTGCATGCTGAACAGAAAGGCTTTATACATGAATTATTCGGTGAAAAATAAAAAAGAAAAAAGAAACAAATAACCGGCCAATAGCAAGATGACACGTGATGTGCTAGTACCGACACTTGCAAATGGGTTTATATAGAATTTTCTTCACTAAAATACAATTGAACAAATAAAAACACAAACAAAAACATAATTTATCTAAAATTGTCAAACGATAATCCTTTATTATCTCCGATTGTTTACCCCACCAACTTTAAAACAGCTAAAACACTAGGGTTGAGATGAAACTATTACCCTCATCATATATTACAACCTTGAAACAAATTAAGGCCCTGTAAAAATACATGCTTAATAGTTAATACAATTGTTTTTTTTCTTATACATTACTCAACACCTCGATGCACGATAAAAAATGATACATCCAAGGTTCAACGAAAGCCAGAACTCAACACAACCCGATCAACCTGTAAAACCTAGGAGCGACCCACGATCTCACGGTCCCGTTCTCGGGTCCGTTTTTGGTTTCGACCTAGCGGTTTTGACCCGACCCAAACTTCTTGAAAAAAAAGGGAAGCTGATATATCATTGGCGGATCGAGGTACAATCCATTCATTCGACATCACAAAAAGCTTCTTATTAATGCATGTTACTCATTCGAATCAACCCATCGTTCAATCTTCAACAGATTGAAAGAAGCCATTAATGTCGAAGAAAGTTGGAGCTTTGTTACAGAAGGATGCACCATGGAGATCACCCTCTATACCCATTAAACCACTTCCCAAAATCCATCATTCCCCTGTTCTTTCAATCTCTCAAAACCCCTATACCAATTATGCACTATCTCTAACCAAGCTGTGTTTCAGCTTTCAATTTCATCATCTATATGTTGAAATACGATTTGGGTATATAGAAATTGGAACATTAAGAAGTATGAAGGGTTATTTCATGATTTAGGGTTGGGGATTAGGGCCATTTGGATTCAAATTGTTGATAATTGATTTGGGTTTTTGAGTTTGATGAATCTTTATGGGTTTTGAATCGGGTTTTTGGAGCACCCGGATCCGATTGGATATGGGTTAGGGACAGAAGCTATTGTTGAAGCTGCAGGAGCAGAGTGTGTTGTTCCTGGACAGATTACACCTGTTAAAATCGTTGGGTGAAGGTGATCTTTTATACTTCTATTCGTTTAATTCCACTTTCGATTTCGAGTTTCACATTTGTTAATTCTGTTTAATCTCTGTTTTGTTTTTAAATTGGTTGATCATTGGCTAAAACTAGAGCTAAAAGTATAGACTGTTAACAAAATCAGAAGTGCACATTCTGTTTTTCGGATGGATGGAGTCTTAGTATTGAGTTTTAAGTCGTATTTATGTCATTTGGATTCCTGTTAGATGTTAATTGCTGACATCTTTTGGTGGAATTGTGGCAATCAGCTGTAGTTTCAGCAAGTTTCAAGTTTTAAGGAGAACCGATTTCAAATGCTTCTTACTCCTCTATGTTTTGGTGAACTTCGCGTGATGCTAATAGGATCTTTAATTATCAACGATCTGCTTACCGAAGTTATATTGACTTTGACATTGCATAGAATTTCATTATTCATTGTTTTCATTTAATCGAGCCCCTTCCCGCTTAAATTGGCTCTACCTTGTTGCAATATATCTAGAGATTGTAATTATATATTATATTACCAGCGGTGAGTGTAACCGCCGGTAGAACTCATCTGGACCGTTGAAATTTGCTGAAATGAAATCCTGACCGTTTAAAGTCGACAGTTACGGTGGTTACAGAGTGGTTTTCAGCGGTTATCCTAAGCCTGCGGTTATGGAGGATGCAGTTGCTACATAGCCTAGAATTTAGCAGCAAAACAAACGTGGGGCGGTTGTGCACCCAATAACCGTCTACACTCGCCTATAAAAGCAGGTCTTTTGTCTGCAAGATCATAATCGACGAAGTGTTGGGAGGGCAACGACGACGAACCAACATGGTAAGAAACCTAGAACACCATTGACTGGGTTAACTATAAATTTTCATGTAACACTTGTAGATTTTCAGTAAGAAAACAATATAGGTGGCGATTGAAGACGGCATCAGACTGAAGAACAGAGATCGGTTTGGGAGGATGAACTCGAGAGTGTGAAAGGGGAAAGTGACGTCTAGGGTTAGTGGGAGGATGTCATTCATCTAGGTACGAATTGAATATATATTACTTATTGGTACATGAGGGTCACTTAAAGCCCACATCACAAGTTTAGAGTTATGTGGGTTCTTTAGGATCCATATTTGGGTGTTGACCATGCAAACAACCCGTCAACACATTAGCCCATATTCATGTAAGTTCCACCCCATCAATTATTATTAATATTATTATATAATTTTTAATATTATTGCTATTATTGTTGGTATTATTATTGCCATTATTGTTAATTACTATTATTTATTTTCCATTTTAATTAACCATGTTCTGCTTAGTATTTGTAATATTTTTATTATAGTACTTACCTTTTTTACTAATAACTATCGATTATTATTATCGTTATTTTTTTAACATATTCTAGGAAAATTCATAATGTTTTTGGAATTTGATATACATATATACGTAATACACTCGTGTCAGTCGATGCATGATGGGTTGAAATTTTTATAACTTAAACTTTTAAGAAAAAAATATATAAAAGTAACATATATAGAGCTTACCTTAAAATGGTATTTAAAAAAACTGAAACAACTATGTAATTTACTGATAAACGTTTATAAACTATAATTAAAAAAACGCTTTTGAAAGATAAGTTGAATAAAATGTGTTTATTTAGCAGCAAAAGGTATATATAGAAACACAATTAATGAGCGATTAAAGAGATTTTATGGTTAATAACTAATGAGTGATTATATAAGTATTTAATGATTATAGAGTGAGATGATATAGATAGGGCCTAAATAACAACACCCGTTACTTTATAGATTACTTAATATATACATGTTTGTACAACAAAAATAAAAATAAAAAAAATGTGTTGCTATTATGTTGTAATGAGTGTAGTGGACAGTTTATAGTTATTTTATATTTCTTGTGTTTATGAACTATAGATTGATTTACTTTTTTTAAAATTACCTACTCTAGATAAACCAAAACTTGTGTTTCTTGTAATAATGTTGGAGATAGTAACACTTTATATGCTACATGAAAATTTAAAATTGTTATGTAGTTCTAAATT